>JARFOD010136331.1:0-13409 GCA_031763545.1 Mopalia muscosa
AGCAGACTTCACTGATCTATCATTGGATAGTTCAAAATTGGCTGACCAACCAGAGTGCAGGAAAACTTAGCAGCACATGTGCATGTGACACTGCGGTGCGCTGTTAGAGTAACCTAGACAAAGTGCGCCTGTCTTTTATTTGTGACATTTTTTTATTTCTCTGTCAAGATATCATGATTGAAAAAAATGAACGAATCACATCAGCTCGCTATAAAAACTTTTTTTGGATCGCCAAACTTTTTGCCTTACGGGACAGGCTCCATGGCTCTGGAAAAACATTTGCTGTTAAGAAAATGGGAGAATTGACGAGGCGAGAAAAAAATCAATTGCTATAACCATGGAGCTATATAGCTCCATGCTATAACATGCCCAACAGGTAAGTTAATACACACGTAAACTATATTGAGTTTATTCTCCATTTATTTTATTTGAAGCCAGGCCAAAGTTTGCACTTGAGTATCAACGACGGATAGGCTTATTTGCTAAGGCAATCGGTATATATGAATAAAAATAAAAAGTATATCACCAACGTCCAATCAGATGTACTATTTCTAGGTCAGTCTCGAAATTCATGCTGAACTTCCGCGAGCAATTGTGTGAGCAGTTTGTCTCTGACCGGCTCACCTCGAAGTGTTTACGGAAAAAAGTAAATATGCGCTTTAACTGAGTTTTCAAAGAAGCTGCATGAGTGAAATATGTGTGGATAAACATTAAATAGCCGTGGGAAAGGTCAGGTAAGATAGAAAAGCCGGATTTCATTTGTAAAACTTAATTTGAAACTGTTTGTTTCGAACCTTCACTGTATCTATACTCATCAATAAGCGACCAATATAACATTGCGTTGTGTGTCTGTGTTGGTGGGTATCTTATTAAGAACATATTAAAATCCAAAGATCCTACTGTATGTAAATCAGGACTGCATACCTTAGCATCTAAAAAATCTACATTATCAAAGCTAGCGGTGGGATGGAGTCTAATGTTACAGTTATTATCGTGCTGGTTAAGAGTGGCAATGAAGAGATCAATATCATCTCTTGAATGCTGGCAGAATAAATATCTGATCCAAATATCTGACATAAACCAGGGGTTGCTTAGCACACTTTCCAAGGGGTTCATGCTCCCATTCGGCTATACAAATGGAAGCAAAGTTAGGGCTAAACCTTTTACCCATAGCACAACCCTTAATTTGACGGTATATTTGGTCATTGAACTCAAAATCGATAAATTTCAATTTGGGTTCCAACAGTTTCAATATCTCAGTAGTTCGACGACGGGGGTCGGGATATCGACCAAAATATATAAATACGCAAATGAATAATCGCCATGCAGACACATACCTGTTCCTGAGAAAGCCACAGCAGGACCGCCAGAATCCCCAAAACACGTGTCACTTCTGGCATCATCGTGACCAGCACAGAACATATTACTTGTCACTATGAGGGGAAGACCTGAGAAAAAGGATAAAAACATATTAAAAACCAATATAAAAATATATTTTTAGGCCGTTATTTCTAATTCTACATCTGGCCAATCACACTGGGAATAATAGGGCATGTTTCCGCGCATGGTGATTCACCTGATACGGTATTATTAAAATATACATTATGATTATTCAACGCGTCGAAACACACTGCATTATTACGCCCTTCTTGTTTTTATGCCAAGCTTATACTTAAATATTTTGAGCTTCACAATGGTGAACTTACCGGTTTGTGTATACCTGTCTTCACAGGCTTGATTTGATATGGTTCCCAGTTGCGCCTTCATCAATGTATTGGCATCTGTTCGATTTTCCGTTTCGCCAAATCCAGTCACAACGATTGTAGATCCTGGTGCGATCAGGCTGTCGGCCAGATCGACGCCAGCGTTACCGGTCCCGGGCAAGCAGGCAGGGGCTACGCGATCCGTCAAAGTTGCACTGGTTGTTAACCGAAGTACAGCAATGTCGGAATCAAGAACATCGGGGTCGTAGTTAGGATGTACGTGTATTTCGGAAACCTGTCATAACAGATCAAGATTAAGTTGTAAAAAACGGTTTATTTTTTTGTAAGCTTAAAGAATATTTTATTTCCCGGAATTCTAAAAACGGGATTCGCAAACACACTGTGTTGTATATTAGATGAACTATAACGGTTAAACTTTAGGAAAGATCGTTTACCAGAAGACCGAGCGTGTGGATGGCTACAACCAAATTATTTAACTTGTGGCGTGTGAACTCCGACTAAATCTTACAGTTATCGGATCATAGGTATAATGTCCGGGTTTAAAGTGCAGATATCAATTTCCTGCCAAAAATGTAAGTCTCTCAAGTCATTTCAAAGATTTGCCACCCAAAATCGTTTGGAACCAATCATAACCCTTTACTGTTGTCCAAAAATATCAACTGTGTGACTTGTAGGTTTTAATATGCAACAAAGATGACCATTTAATGGTTATTAAATGAGAAACCAGATTCATTTAAGAACTCGGGCTGTTTGAACTACCATAGATAAGTAAAGAGAACTTTATATTACCCCTAAAACTTGGATGCCAGGGTCTTGTCCGAGTGTTGAACGTTGGTACATTCCGAGACGAATCTGTAGGTTAACGATTGGCATGATATTGGAGGTGGTTCGATTTGTCACACAGTGTGCCGCGGTGACTACCCAATTCTCGCTGATCACTGTCCCGCCACAAACACCGTAAAAAGAACCATCGGGCTGTTTATGGGCCAAAGAAACCTGCCAGGGCCATTCTCCCAATCGGCTCACTTCACCGTTGATGATGGTTGGGGCGCGAGCACCTTCCGATTTACCGCAAACTAGAACAAATATGAAATATAGTTTAAGCTGTATAAAAATAAGTAAATATCATATGATTTTCTGGCAATACATGTCTTTAGATTCAGCACAATATCAACTGCTTTAACTCAATTTCTCCTTGAAAGTTGTGTTTATAGTGGTCAAGATATGCTTGAATCCAAACCCAATAAATTTTCGTCGTTTGTGATATTTATCTTAAGGAAAACTTACAACACTCAATAAGTGTCATCGCGTGTAGGTCCTTCCAAAATTTTATAAGAGAAATGTCCCTTACTTGGAATGCATGTAGGTTGACGTCCTGACCACTGTCCAGTCTGCAGACATTCTCGATGCTGGGGCCCAACCAACTGATAAAAGCGGGATTCACATTCATACGCAATTCTAGTAAGAACTCGGAATCTGCCATCGGGAATATTAATATTTACAACTTCTCCGGCATTATCGTTTCCTCCAGCTACGCGAGAATTGGGTCTTAATGAACCTCGGATACGTCTGAAATACACAATATCAGTCAGTTCAGTTAGTTAGTGTATAGTTTCACAAAGAGCAAAACCGATTTCAAACAAATGTGTATAAGTATAAGCATAAGTGTATTAACTAGAAGTATGTAACTGTCATATAGTAATGTCCACGGCATTGTAGAACAGCAAGAAATGGTGACATTTCAGACACGTGTCTTTACTTGTGAGGAACTCTGGGCAATTTCATCCCTGATCAGCCACTGCGTATAGCAATTGTTTTCGTTCGGACTGGCTTAATATTTGTCAATTTTGTTGCCACTTATGGCCTATTTAACAGGCACATATTGCACTAAAGGCGTTTCGTTTAGTTAGAAACATTATGATCGAGGAATGCTTGAAGTTTCCCAAAATGCATCATTTTTAAAGTTGCGATCTTCTGAATTTTCTTGTGTGCTACGTCACACGATACATTATAACAGGGGGCTAGGTCCCCAATGTCGGTTAGATTATCTATATGGTAGTTGCATAGTAATAGACTTCTGGTATTATGCGAAGGCTCTGATAAAAAATGAACATCATCCATTTTAAAATATTAAAATTAACAATGAAGGAAAATTTTGGATCGATATAACACCGACTGATGTTCAACGTAGTAGTTACAGGTATTTATCTTGTATGACATCAGAGTAATTTAAGAGTAAAGGCAAATAATCACGGTGATAAAATGTGTACTATTTTTTTCATGAAATTCGTTGTTTCTCCATTACTAAGACAGCATGATTGTGGTAAGTATAAAATATACTATTCTTTATCTGATGGGGCATATGTAATAAGAAATATTTCCAAAATTATATAATATATATAGAAAATATTTAGACAATAATAATTGTGTGTTAGAGTTAAAGGAGCGATCAGTAAGTGTTTATATGTTTTTATGACACATGAGTTTTCTTCTTGGCAAAATCTGAGTATTCAAATACACTTACGGGCCGAAGCGGGTGCGACCGCCTCTACGGCCTCCAACTCTAGGCTGTTGAATCTGGCGTATGGTATTAAGAGGCGTACCTGGATCGGCACATGTGATAACTGAAAAACAAACAACAACATATGTTATAAATGTACAGAAGAACACTTTGCATTGAGCTTCAATTTTATTTTCATTTCCAGTAGGTGAAAATGGATATTTGACTCATTCAATCATGTGTTCAAACAAGGACAAATCAGTTTTTCAGAGCTAACATATTGCTGAATATATTATAGGCCTAGTAATACACATATTCGGTTGTGAACATTAAGGCATTTGTCTCGGTCAGTCTTCTAGAGAAAATGACAACAGTCTTACATTTCATCAGTATTTTACTGCCATCAGCAGAATGATACACAATGGAGACTAATGACCAAACAAACATAGACCAATGTCTTAATAAGGAGTTCAAATCGCAAGGCAAAGAGAAAATAATGCCGTATCACTTTTAATTATTCTGTGGCTCTTATGGAACAACCAACGAACACTTCGTTAATCCCCAATGTTAATATTTTATAACAGCATCTACCTTGAATGCACCTAGCAGGTCTTCCTGACCAGCTACCGTCGGCTTCACAAATCAAGCGGCTGCTGCCAGATAGCAAGAAACCGTCGTTGCAGGAAAATTCCAAGCTAAAACCACAAATAAAGAAATCATTAAAATTGGATGTGTGCGAGGTTATATACTCTTATCATCCTTGCTTCAATGTTATACTTTTATCAGCTCACATATAAAAAAACAAGGAAGATACGAGCTCAGGACAAGCATGCAAATACTTTCGTATACAGCTACCGAAATAAGAAAAGAACGATATTAGGAAGCAAATTAGACATTCAACAGATGAGGTATCAAGACAATCGTTTGGGGCTTCCATTAAAAATAGACAACCAAAAATAAAACTATCAGAAACGTTTTACGTGTTAACGCATACCTTTGTCCTGGCAGGAAATCCCCTTGACCACGTGCTCGTGTCAATTGGCCGTTATCAGGAGCGTTCACTGTGGGGCATGTGATGGGAGCAACTGTAGTGGTCACACGGCTACATCTGTAAAAAGTAATGACATTAGTCTTCTAGTGCTCTATCTATGTGATTGTAAACATATGTTATGTCCTCCACGTTTTGGTTAAACTAACTACAAACTATATATTCAAATCTCTTATACAGGAAATTTGCCTACCCACGAAATGAAAAGTAGCATTATGTTATATACATAGTTACGATTAAGTGTTTATTTTAGTTTTCATACTGATATTAAGTGACATTCCTCGGTTTTAATTGCTGTGCCAGCATTTACAGGGGAGATAATTCAACCTAAGACGAGAATCTCTGTAGCTCAGTTTTAACAGTGTTCCCTTTAGAAGGAATGTTCGACTTCGCTTGACCGATGCAAATTTTATCCAAATTAATACAATAAAAAGATTTTTAAAAAACGTATAAAGAACAAACACCTCTAGATTGTTGGCGACGACCCGATTATACATTAACATATATTTCTAAAAGCATACATTTTACAATTTGGTTTTGATAAATAAACCCAGTTGAATATACATACCTGGGGACGGCTTGATTCCATGTCCCTGAGGCCAGACATGTCAATGTCGCTGGACCTACTAGTTCAAATCCAGCGGCACATGACACTGACGCCGTAGCCCCGACTTGGAATGTATTTTGATTTGGCGCAACATTCCCGCCAGCAATTACGGGCTTAGCACAGGTAACGGTTGCTAAAATATAACACAAGACGGCATAGTTTGAAAAACAATTATGCAGTTGAAAATTACAGAAGATGGCAGTTGTGAAATCAGAATGAAATAGGATACCAAAAAAGATAGCTTGATCCGTTGAAATTATTGGTTTACTGACTTTTCTAATGAAGTGATTCTGATACCGAATTTTCCTTTATAATATCTTATGTAGACTGCAAACAATATAGCCTAATTTGACATTCAATTTTTTTTTTTTTTTTTTTTTGCGCTCGTTTTGAAAATAAATGGTGATTATAAGTAGGCCTACTCACAGCAAGATGGCGCTGTTCCTGTCCACTGGCCCCCCGTGCAGGTCAACGAAGAATCCCCAGAGAGTTGCCAACGATCGTTGCAGTAATATCGAACCACCCCACCATTTGACCAGTTTGTACCTTCATATCGCCCATTATGAAGGTTTGGTGGCTGACCACAAGTTCGTACTGTTTAAGAAATAGTACATAAAACGTTTACGATATGTTTCCAATTATCGCAAAAGTTAAAGCGAGTTGCATTATTTATCAACCGTAAGGAACCAAATCACATTGGAACAACTAGAATGACATTAAATTTAGATTAAAATTTTCAGTGACCCAGACAAGAATAGCGATAATCAATCGTGTGTGCAAAATAAAAGAGAACATGCAATATATTAGCTTTAGTTTATTTTTGGATTACTGCGAGTAAATATTTTTGAACTATTTTTAAAAAGAGTATTTCCAAAGGACACAAATTCAAGGTTATATCAACTTTCGTAATTTAATAAAAATTAAATGCTCACCACAGGTGGGAACTGGTCCATTCCATCGTGATGAGGGAAGGCAGTTTAGTTCTCCTGCACCATCTAGTATGTACCCATTGCTACATGTAAAGTGAACTCGTCTGATCAAAGTTACTCCTGAATGAACATAATAAAGCCAGACATATGAATACCAGAGCAATTAAAACTTCCTTATGTCTTTGATAATTTCAATTCCAGTACTGACACATATTTAGACTCCACGAAAATATAACCTTCACCCGATTACTAAGATTTGAAACATATCTTCATTATCTGTCAGTTACTTTCATGCTGCAGAAAGATCTATAATAAATATCTTATACCATAAGGGCGTTCCATGACCCCAAGCACTATGGGCTTCATGAAAGGGACACAGCACAGGAAGTTTCAAGGAAATCCGAGCTGTGTGATTGGTCGTTTTATTCCAACCAATCAACGCCGCACGTATTGTAATTTATCGGTTTCTGGGTTTCATCAGAATGCTTGATTACCAGAATATAAAGCTGGTAAGTAAACACACACAGTAACAGCTTATTTGTTTTAAATATGCGAGGTTGAGTAAAATATTGTGGTACTTGTAATTGTATTCACACATGATGAACTATATCACATCATGTTAACTCACCATTGGCGTTATCTGAAGTGGCCATGGTTTGATAGTCTTCAACATTGACCAGTAAGCTGTTAGTGGCTGTTGGAATTGGACAGGTATACTCTGTTAACACAAATAAATAGATCAATTAATAAATAAATAAATCAACGACTGAATGAATGAATGAATACACGAATGAATTGATACAATTTAAAATCAACAAATGTTGTTAAAGCAAGTTGCAAGAAAGATGTATTTCATGAAACATGATATAAATAAAAAAATAAATAAAAGAATGAATGGATGATAGAATGAATGAATACACGAATTTAATAAATGAATAAATGCATGAATATATAAATGAATGAATGAATAAATATAATAATGTTGTAAAAGCATGTTAAAAAATAAAAATGTTTTATGAAACACGATATATGTAGATATATTTTCCTGAATTGAAAAATTCTCACAAAATAGGATAAATATTCCTGATCACTTTTTTTATCGGAGATTATAGTTGAAGAAACTTTACAGAGATTCAGTATATTTTTAAAATATGTTAAAATAAGACAACAGTAAGTTGTTTGATCGTTAATTCTCATTTATAAACATTATAGGTATACAAACATGTGCTACTTCGGACGAAAATTCAGTTGAATAACTGATAGAACAAACAGAAGAAGAACAACTTACCACATCGGGGCTGCCCGCCAGACCAAGTGCCGGAGCTTTCGCATCTTTTCCTGGTTGGACCAACGAGGATGTATCCTGGGTTACAGCTGTATGTTACCACGCTACCTTCCGGGGATGTTCCACCATTTCTACCAGAAGCATTACCATTAGATATCGTAGGAGCGGGGCTACATGTAGCGGCTGTGAAGAAGTGTACAATGAAGAGTAAGAGTTCATGGTCATCATTGCATAGGCTATTAAGAATTTAAGATGAGTACACTGTATCTACCAAGCGAAAACACACTTAAATTGCCTTTAAGAACGCTTCTCGGATTGTAGGTTTCAAGTGGAATGGAATTTCATTCGCTCTCAGACAATTAAAAAAAAAGGGAGACTACTCACCGTTCCTTTGTTCACATTTGCTTCCACTGTATCCAGAGGGACACTCGCAAGCTCCGTTCTGAGGGTTACACACGCCGTTATTTTGGCATTGACAGACTGTGGAATCAAGTAATCAACGTCCTTTAGCAAATATACAGAAGTTTGGAAGGGGATGTTTGATGTAGCTAAACCGACACGGCCCTTACTTTCCTCAAAAACAACCCCAAGACGTTTTACAGCGCATGTTCTTCTATGTTCGCCCTCAAGCTAACGGCAATTTGTTATAGGAGAGTAAAAATGCTGTCTCTACTTGACAATGAATAAATATTAACTTTTTAACTTGATCAAAAATGTAACCGTTTTATCGTTGTGCTGGTGTCAATTATTGTTGCAATACACCGCTTACATATAAGTGTGATTAACTTCATCAATCAATCAATCAATCAATCAATCAATCCCTCAATCAACCAATCAACCAATCGCTCAATCAATGAGCCTTCTTTGTTCAACGACAGGAACAGCGGCGGTGATTGAAAAACACAGCAGGTTTGTTGATTTATATTCAGAAAACATTCTTCCTGTGAACCAAACTGATCAGGAACACTGCTACTTCCACAACCTCTGACTTTATCATCAATGGTAGCTTCGCCATCCCTTCCCCGCCCACTGTTTTCCCAAATAGACTGAATAATCTACCTCCTTTCCGACTTACCTCCTTGGCAGCTGTCCCCATACCGTCCGGGCGGGCAGGTGGCACATTTACCGTCTCTTCTGGCATTGCAGGATAGACAATTTCTAAACTGACTACACAGCGCTGCCTGGTCAAACTCATCACAAGCCTTACAATAAGGTTTCCATCGATAAAAATAGGTACATCTGAAATCAAACGAGATTCAAGTTTATTGAATTATTGTCTAGCGGATGTTTAAGATGTTGGAGACATGAAGATGGAATATGACGAAGAGCAAAAGGAGAGTGGGGACAGGCAACGAGCAAAATGAGGATGGGAACAGGCAACAAGCAAAAGGAGGCTGGAAACAGGCAAAATGAGGCTGGTGACAATGTCTCATTTTGCTACGTCACTACGTTAAAAGGTCGCCGTTGACAACAGTATTCTCTCAAGCAGAAAACATCGGTTTTTTTAAAATTTCCTCACAACAACATTAACGTTATCTTCCCAATGTAGATCTGAATGATTATAAAGCAACGTGATAATTTTAAAGAAAGCAGTACTTGATATAAGAAAACATTCATTACATACGACCGATTGGATTGGGCTATAATTACCAGCAACTATTTCAGTAGCTGCAATAAAGGTACAATGGCAGGCTTTGAAACTTCCTAACTATTAGTACACTATTATATTCGTGTAGTGTTAGTGCATTAATGATGGATTAGTTGTATTGTTATTTGATTGATAAACTGTATTTTTGATTAACCGACGTTAAGTATTTTAATAATTTCACGATCAAATGATGGACTATGTAATTGTTTAACTGTTGTTGATCATTCAATTACTGTTATAGTACTGCACATGGACTATACTTTCGAACCTATTTCATTGGGGCATAACCTCAACTTAAAGATCAAATTACTTACTCTTTAATTGGTATTTGGACCTGGAGTCCAGCTTCTGCACTACCACATTGACAGGGGACTGAGGAATCAGCACACAGACCCAAATCTACCCCGCGAGCATCACAGCCAATAAGAACCAAGCACAGAACAAGAAAACATGAAACAAAGCGTGCCTGACCTGAAATATAAATATCATAAGAACGTTACAACGACATATATTTACTAAAGCCATTCGTATATTGGTCATAAGGTTGAAAAGTAAATAAACCGAAAAGAACCAGACATCACAAAAATGAATGCAGTCAAATTAATGTCAACTAACTTAGAAAACTTGGCGTAAACCACGATTGAAAAATAAAATGTGCAGACAGAATAACGAACAGATCATTTGGCTTAAACGGATCAGGCAAAGACAAACATTCAACCTGTGGGAACTATAGGACTTAGTGAGGCGATACCCCTGTGATGGCAAGGAAGGTAGGGGGTGTTTGGTTGGAGGGAGCTTCATGTTGCCCTGATGCTCTCAGAGCTAAAGGGGAACACGGAGCCGATCTGTTTTTGATGTCTGTATTGTCCTGTTTTTGTACCGTCTGTTTTGTTGCCTGTGGCTTCAAGATTAGTTTCCTTCACCCATTGGGCTGGCACTCCGCCATGTGAGTGGCGTTAAACCCCAAACAAACAAACACGGAGGATGGTAGCCCCTGTTATAGGTTCGGTTCACCATTTCGTAAACTCAAGCAAACACACGACGAGACCGTAAATAGTTTGGTACACTCTTTTTTAAAATATGGCTCTAATTGAACCCTTTAAGGTTATCCAGTCATGGCTCCCTTTATGGTTCTGTATGGGACCTTCAATGCAACTGTTCTAGGTATTTCTCCCTTTCTTTCATTTTTGTTGTTACGGTTCCATATAGAACCATCGTCTATTCTAAAGAACGACCTAATAACCATTATATCTAAGAGTGTAGTTGGTTGATGTGTTGTCGAGATGTAACTTGGTGCAAAATAAATGCAATTGTAAACGCTACTTATTTGATGTGACCTATTAATGCATCCAGTACAATTAGGTTACAGTGGTATGGGAAGAAACGACGTTTTTTTTTTATAGGAGCCAGGTACTTCGCTAGATATAAACCCGAGTAAACTGCATAGTCCCAGGAGTTGCCGCCCGATCAACCTATGTTTATAAGAGTGACGTCATGCAAACACTTTGCTTTTAGACACAATAATAGTGTTCAGTATTATGATTAGATTTGTCGTATCAGACTTAACCACTTTTTTTTATTTTATACATTTCTTTTTTTGTTGAAACACTGACAGACAGAAATTGTTGCAATAGGCTGTTTCCTCAGAACAAGTAGGCTTACACGTTTTGTTTTTATTCTAACATTTATTAGAGCGAATAACCGAGGTGCCTTTATCCCGTATACAGCATGTAACTAGTGGGGGAGATTATGTGGATACACACGCCTGCGGGGATATTATTTAATTACAAGACTTGAATGTCAATCTGCTCTGGCTGTGAAATGAACTACAGATGCTTAACCGTACTCCACGTTTCTTGCTTTGCTGGATGATGGATAAACCCAATTGATGAAGCACAGAACGGGCGACAGAACTATCCTGACAGTACCTATAAGGCTAGCCGTATAGTATACGGGATCATACAAACACATAGTATCTCTATATATAGACAGAAAGGGAGATACCGTCCGACATTTCTTGGCTTTTTTTGTGTTCTGGCCAAGCTTCAAATGCTGGATTTCTATTAGCAGCATAAACCCGAAATCTTGGGAACCAGCCTATTAGCGACGCTCCATCGCACAACAGTCACGTGTATATGTTTTTATAGTTCTTTCCAAACCTCTACACACTCCAAAATTTCATTAAAACCGTCGACGTGTTACCTGCCTGCGTTGAGCAGGCCTACATGCCGTCTGCGTTGAAAAGCTCAATGATAGTTAATCATTACAAGACTCCAAGAAATAGAACAACGACTAGGTTTGAATATCATTTAAACCGAACAGAAAACCTGCTTTTGGTCACTTTTATAAATTGATTTGATCACTGCTTTCCGTCATTATTTTTCCATCGGTCGCCGTATAGTCAACTTTACGGTTGAATCGGCTTATTCCCTTGGTTGGAGGATTAAGGGGAAAACCCCAGATGGGACAAGATTATGTGCTCTTAGTCGACTCCGATAACACAATAGTGGTTTGCAATCTGCCAAGGTTAATACACACGAGTACATCCTATTCTTTCATGAATGGAACACTTCAAGACTGACTCGTCCGTCGAATTTCTTTTATTTTTCTATAAACCATATTGATGCTATGCTATGTAACCTTTGCCCGTTCCGAAAACTTTATACGCAATCAAATTTCGAAGAATCCTAAATCAGTAATATATTTTTGCCTCCAAAGTTCTGGATTGAAGCAGCTTTTCGGGCGCAATATGTTAACGCACTTATATTCAAAACCATGTATACAGAGAAAAGGTCGTATTGCGTTTTGATAGTTGTTGTTTAGTTTATGACTTACTTAATTGAACAAATCTGTTATGTTATGATGTCGCATTCTGGCTAAAGGTGGTAAGGTTGTAGCATTTAGTCTCACTTCCATAGCATGGCACAAGATGAGCATGAATTTACCCACACAATATAGCTTTTCACATGCATGTCTTAAAACTTTATCAACATGACAACTTATTGTTGGAGTGCACCGCCCTTATGTGAGTAAACTATCATCATGTGTGGCATAACACACCAATCAACCATGAAATAATGTAAGGATTATATATATATATAAATCAATGGATTGACATAACTATATGCTTTTCATATGTTCTGAATTAGATTCTGTTCAAACTAAGAATATTTATCCTAAAATAGCGAACGTATACAAATATATATAGCCCAAAATATATTTCTTTCTTTTGTAGGGGTAAGCCTATCGGGTTATTTTAAGACAATGAACGAATCAATCCCTGAAAACATTTTTGTGGTTTTACATGCAGCCGGATTTCAAGTCAGATATGACAGTTAATTAACAGTTTTTAGTAACGCTTCACTGAATTATGCGTACAAATTCGTTAAAAAATACCCCCCCCCCCCCCACCCCACCCCAGAGTATAATAGCCCAAATATATCTAAAAGGGTCAGTTTGCTCTTCCCAGTTCCAAGTAAGCCTAGAATTAGCTTTGATTCCTTCATTTAAAAATGTGGTGTGATTAATCAGAAGTCTTCATTAAAAACAAGCCCACGAATTTCTAACTCGAAGTTGGGCTAAATAACGTATAATTTAAAAGAAATATATAAATAAATAAAAAGATTTATCACTAGCTAGAGGCCAGATCCGGATCTTTAATATATATG
>JARFOD010136353.1:1718-13406 GCA_031763545.1 Mopalia muscosa
CAAAATTAGATTGTCCCAACTTTTAGAAGTTATAGGTTATGTTTTATATATGTAAAGTTCACCATTATTCTCTCAGAGCACTGGGGGCAATATGAGATGGATCTTGGATGTGTTTGTTTATGATGTGTTGGCAGTGACCTGGAGGGCGGCTTCAAAACACCCATCATTATCAGGCTGACACCTTCATATGAGTGAAATAATCTTAAGTATGGCGTTCAACACCAGTAACAAAATTGCTGTTTATGTTTAGATGTTCATTAAAATCCATGACAATTAATCATGATAAATAGTTTGATTCTCATCACCATGACCTTCAACTTTTTGTGACATTTAACCTTGACCTACTTAGAATAGTTCAACTTCATTTAACCTTGACCTAAATTCAAATGCGATATTTCAATATTTCACTGTAAACATCTGAACAGTTGTGTGTTATTTTTGCATGGCATGAACTAACATGTTTCTACTAATTTAGATACTAAAAATATTAAGACAAATTTATTGTCAAATTAAGATTTGCATATAAATACTTTATTGTATCATCACAGATATTTTTGCTAAAGAGTGGTCTTTAATACAAGGAATTCTTTATTCCAATTTTTTTTTTTCCAAATTGCATCTATCCATGATGTTTTCCACACAATTTTGACTTTATGTTTATATTGGAAAGCAAATGTACTTTGAAAATTAAATGTATGACGTTATGTTTTAAAATGTAGGATTTTAATTTGTTCAGATATAAGGAGTTTAATGTTTTTATCATATTTCATCATTTCCTTGATTTATTTTGGGAAAAACAATCATAGTTTATATCATACATTCTTCATAAGTTTGGATTTTGTTGTTTACATATATATATATATATTTATTTGTGGCTGTTAGTTTCCAAAACAACAATCAGCTTTTTGTAAATTGACACATATTACCATGGTAACCATTACCAAACGTATTTTGTTATCCTGAATATTATGATGAACATTGCCTAAATTTTGGTTGAACAAATCAGAGGGCCTATTAGGCCTTTGACCCAAACTGTAGTTTGCTTTTTTATGGATTGATTCTTGGTGTTTTGCTAGGATCTGATTGGGTAGATCCGGATGACCCCGCTGTCATTGCCGAGAATGAATTACTTGGAGCGGCAAATTCGATAGAGGCGGCAGCCAAGAAGCTTTCCCAGCTGAAGCCCAGACAAGCAGCCAAGGTTTGTATAGAAATTTTATGGGGTCAATATCACACTACTACCCCTTACATTGGTGGAAATACCAAATACCAGATTTAAAATTATTACAGTCTGTTAACCCGTTGTCGAACAAATCCCCTTTTTCGCTTTTTGTCTTCCAGATTTATTCGCGGGCGGCTGGAGGGAGCTTCATGTTGCCCTGGTGCTCTCAGAGCTAAAGGGTAACACTGTATTGCGTCCTGTTGTTGTTGTCCTGTATTTGTTCTGTCCTATCTTTGTTTTTTGCCAGTGGTGTCGGAGGTAGTTTCCTTCACCCATTGGACTGGCACGTTGTCATATAAGTGAAATACCCTTGAGAACGACGTTAAACCCCAATCAAACAAACAAACCAATCCAGATTTATTCTGACACATAAGCAAGCAAAATAAGTAAAAGTTGTGATGTATCAGTAAGGTACCATGTCCAGAGCTATTGTCAATGGTGACTAAAAAGCCTTTTCGATGGTGACCCTTTTTAAATAATTGCTCGACTTTCTTGAGTTTTCAAAAACTGATGTTTGGAGAGTCTTATGGCAGCACAAAGGTGAATTCTGCATTTCAGATTCCTCTTTTTTAGCAGTGTTAGTTATTTGGAAGTGAGTGAGAGGGTGGTTTCATTTACCCAAACAAACAATCAATTAATCAAGAAAAAAATGGTGTGAAAAGTGTGTGTTTGTTGATTATTCTGTGCGACAAGAAAAGAAGTTACAGAACATCAAATGTATATAAATCTGCCGGTCTCAAGCGACAGGTGGACTGATCTCTAGCTATAAAGACTATGCAGTACACCATCAAACTACATTTACAATGTAGGTGGAATAATCTTGAGTGTCGCATTAAACCCTAATCAAAAATAAACAAACAATAGCAGTAAACTGGTTCAGAATATCTTCCACAAAAACGAGCCCGTGCCACGGCTTAGTGGTTAGCGAGTGTCTTTGCTAAAGCCTACTTTGATTTACCATTCACAGGATCGAGCTCGTCTGTCGACCCTTAGGTACATGAGTGAGTCACACGATGTGGCTCCCGTAATTGTAGGGGTTGTTTTTGCGAAGTTTTTTGGGGGGTTTCCATCGTAATAAGGCTGTGTACAGTGTGAAGTGGACAATCTGTCATCATATAAGTGAAATACCCTTGAGTACGACATTAAATCCCAATCAAACAAACAAACAAAATTCCCCAAAAGAGTTCTGTTTGACTTGTGTATGTTATCAAAGTGTGAGCTCTCAATACTTGCATGTCATAGTAAAGTACGATTCCTTCACCTTCACCGAGATTTGAGCACCCCACTGTGAGATATGTTTGATATATTTGGTGGTAATTTTTTGCAAATTCACCAAATGTCAGACATGTCACAACAGAGGCCTGCACCTACCACCTGCACCATTATGGTCACCAGCACTGACTTCTACCTCCATCACTATCACCTGCACCGATTTATCCATTCAACTACTGTCAGCACAAATTTGGTAATTCCACTTCTGCCACCACTATTGATTGATTCATTCAGCCACTGTGTCTTTAAAATTTATACTATCATAAAGAGTAAGTCAGATCCTTTAAAGAGATGGGTATAACTTACTGAAAATTGAAGATTGATTTGTGAAGACGATTATGTCCTTAAAGTTGACGCTGTCATTTTATGTCATTTAAAATTGGCCCACAGCTTATTTTCACAAGTTATTCTGTTGTCATATTTCTTCTTCTGTGTTATAGGAGGCAGATATGAGTCTAAACTTCGAGGAGCAAATTCTAGATGCTGCTAAATCCATCGCTGCAGCAACTGCCGCTTTGGTGAAATCTGCCGGTGCTGCACAGCGAGAGCTAGTGGCGCAAGGAAGAGTAAGTTGTATCCTTTTCTGTTTTTGTTCTGTGTGGTGCATGGTGTAAATCTGTTTTTAATATACCGATTCTTTTTTTAATTTCTTGTTTAAAACATTAAGTCAGATTATAGCAGTCATTTATAGAAGCAATGAATAACACATATAAAACATAATTTATTTTTGATATAAATTATGATGTTGCTCATTTCACAAAGCAGTCTTGGCCTAAGTTTATCTTTGTTGTCATGGCAACCTGAAAGTATTGATGTTGTCATGGTGATTTATATAATCCAGGCTTAGCTCCCTTTATGGGATGATAGTTGGGTAGTTGTTTTATCCAGATTATGTTGAAGGAATCATCAATCACATCTTAACAAGTATTAGGGTTCTAACTTGTTCTGATCTCTCAAACTTCATGAGGAGTTATAATGTATTCATTAGCAAAATAATAATTAAAAACTTTTTTCTATGTAAAATTCTCAATAATCCAGTTACAGATGCATCGATCATATCTTTACAACTCTGAGGGCTCCAACTTGTTCCGCAATCTCAAATTTTGTGAAGAGTTATAAGGAATAATAATAAGAAACTTACATTTATGTGTAAAATTCTCATTTATTTTTACAGATTGGTTCATCGTACCACAAAGGGGATTTAGATGAAAATGGACAGTGGTCTCAAGGGCTCATTTCTGCTGTAAGTTTATATGAAATATTATACAATTATTCGTGTCCGCTTACACAAAGTTATATTGTAAAGTCTTAACTTCACAACATTATAAAATTCCAAGTAAACTACAGAATGTAGCTTTGCTTACTAACACTGCAGTGTGTAATGACACTGAACACGACGAATGAGTGTGGATATACATGTAGACATTAGGGGAAATAGTGTGCTCTCAAACTAGCTAGGATACAAGAGCAAGGCTTTTCATGTGACTTACTCAACGCATATTTGAACACCATAAAAATACTCTCAAAATGACCAAACCAGGCAATATTGAAACCGTATTGAAAATCATTTGCTTGAAAAACATCCAAAACGACATGTGTCATAATTATATGCGCCGTGTGAGAGATGGAATGCACATCTAATCTGTTCATTTCATGCCCACTAGTATTTCAAACCAGTGGCAAATATTGTCCTGGGACAGACATATTGTTTATATGTTACATATATTTTTTCAGGACATAGACTCATTGGTAAGACGCGCTTTGATGCAGTCTGATGTTCGGTTTGTCTGTTCATGTGAAAATGCATTTACAGTCCAATTTGAAGATTGTTTTACAGTAGATAGTAGAAATTTGCTGTGAAATATGTTTGAAAAAAATATTCTAGTAAAATAGTGTGTTCATCAGAAAAATAAACAAAATATTGAATTGTTTGGGTTGTGACCTTGGGCTGCCACACTTTGACCTTTAGTTATGACCTTGACCTTGCTACACCTTGACCTTATGCAGTTTTGTTTTTTTGTAAGTAGCGAGTACATTTGTTTTTCTTTTTGGAATCATCACATATATACTCCTTTTCATGATTGATTCAAGAGTGTTAAAAAAGGTTGATTGGGGGTGGGGAGTTATATTCCGTTACCCTTCAGTATTCTATGTTTCAAAGTTACAGGGGTTCTGGATTTCCTTATAACACAAGATATATTTAGTTAGTGTAACTAGTGTCAGTATAGTTAATAATTATATGCATTGGTTTAGGCAATAATTTATTTCCTGATTCAAAGCAAGGCCAAAATTAGCACATCATACGCATTAACATGCAATTAAAGTCACATTACAGAATAAAACTTTTTTATTAGAATTTACTGAAAATAAATTATTTGTTTTTATTTTGTCAGGCTCGTATGGTTGCTGCTGCAACTCACAGTTTATGTGAAGCTGCAAACGCCATGGTACAAGGGCAGGCCAGCGAAGAGAAGTTAATTGCCGCCGCTAAAGAGGTCGCTGGATCGACGGCTGCTCTTTTGGTCGCCTGCAAGGTCAAGGCTGATCCCAACTCGATGGCTATGCAGAGGTTACAGGTATGTGTATACATTCAGGGTTCAGTTATTTTCAAATTTTCATCCCTCTAGCTTAGGGCAGCTTGTTCTAAACATAGCCCTGTGGGGTTGGGAGGGACTTCCTGTCGCCCTGGGACTCTCATAGCTTAAGAACAACACAGCAGATTTTTTGGCAGTGACATTGTATCAATTATCGTCATAGCCAGAGGGGTGTCTTTGACACACCCAAAAAAGCCATTTGAGACACCCTGTTTCAGTCAAATTTAACATAGGGAAGATCGGGAAACAGTGAAATGAGACACCCTGTTTTATGAAAATGGTGATTTGAGACACCCTCTTCTTGATTTCTGGCTAATACTAGTCTAGGAATATTGTAGTGTTTTATTATCTCCAGTGTTGTCTGTCTTTGTTGCCAGTGGTTTCAGCCACAGTTGATTGAAGAGTGGCAATGCTGTTTGAAAAAAAAAATTGTGCTAGTGTCAATTATTGTTGAAATACTCTGCTGTCATATACGTGAAATTCCCTTAAGCACAGCATAAAAAAAACTGTCAATCAATCCTGCCATCATGGATGGATTCCTTCGCTCATTGAACTGTCACATCATTGTGTAAGTGAATTTATCTTAAGTATGGCGTGGGACTCGAATCAAACAAGCAATACAAATAAAACCATACTGTCTCTTGTTTAAGTGAAATAACCTTGTGCATGGCATCAAAGACCAACCAACTAACCAATCAATCAATCACAATCCTTCCATCCAGACATGTTTAGGATTTCTCATGTTGACTTAGGCCCGCGGCCAAGTGGTAGTGTTTTCACTTACTAAACTGAACTTGCCTCGATGTACTGTTCATGGGATCGAGTCAGTCTGTTGACCATCAGGTATATATGAGCCAGTAACATATTGTGGCTCCAGCAATAGTGGGAATGGTTTTTACGAGGTTTCCTCCCCGTTTCCACCTTTAGTAATACTGTATGAAGTGGACAATCAGTCGTCATATAAGTGAAGTACCCTTGAGTATGACGTTAAACACCAATCAAACGAATAAACAATCATTTATTCCACATGTTTTAGGCTTGACTCCCAAACATGTGTTCTCAGTAATTCGCACTTGTTATCTTAAACTTGTCTGTTTCTAGTCTGCTGGTAATGCTGTTAAACGGGCGACAGAAGCTCTGGTTCGAGCAGCTCAACAAGCCAAAGAATGGCAAGAAGATGAGGAGAACTTAACAATAAACAAGCGAATGGTGGGAGGAATTGCACAGGTAAGTGTGTGTCTAAGGGTTAACCGAAGGTTGATTTGTTCCGACAATAAATATTGTTTATATCCTGCTTGGGCAATTTAATGGGCCTGGTGTTTGTCTTGCATCTTGTCATTGTGTGGCACTAATGACCTTGAGGAGGGTGATCTAACCTTGAGAAGGGGGATATGGCCTTGGGGACGATAATTTGACCTTGAGGGGTGATATGACCTTGAATATGGTGATATGACCTTGAATATGGTGATATGACCTTGAAGGATGGTATGACCTTTAGGACAGTTACCCTGAAATTGAAGACATTTAAATATTCTTTATTTGCTGTGCTGACAAATAATGATTTGGGTGAAATAACCTCCTCCCAAAAACAGTGGCCTCTTTTGTCGCAACATTTATTATTTTGGCACTTTAAAATGAACACACACACATTTATCCATTTTGACAAAGCTTTTGAATCTCTGCCATTATGAAGCAAGAAGAATGCATGTAGTGTTCCCTTGTTGGCGTCTCTAGATTCTCATTAAACAAATCCAAAAATGTCTCCTGGCTAGACGCCAGTAAAATAACCTTTAGTCTGGTTTTAACCCACTAAAAAAACATTGCCCCCCCTTAATTATCAGTTGAACACAAATTATGAAGGAGCCAATATTTGTTTGACGATTGTGAAAATGTTGAGGATAAAAAATCCTTTGAAAAGGAGTTCCTTTATTGTATTTTTTTTTTTATCTTCCAGGAAATCATGGCACAAGAAGAGATTTTGAAGAAAGAGAAAGAGTTGGAATCTGCCAGGAGAAAACTTGCAGACATCAGAAAAGCTAGATATAAAGATAAACCTGATGAATATGACTCATCCTCATTTTGAACCAATCGATGATCTGTCTTTCTATTCATCCAATCTGTTGAATTTTTATATTCAAGCTGTTGAACTTGTATTATTTGATGTACAAAAATTCATCCTGATCTGTGCTGCTCTTCAGATGGATAGTGATTCATCCAATCTGTTGAAACATACCAAAAAGTGTTAGTCCAATCTGATGAAACTGTTCAGCAATTGTTCAGGTTATCTTTGGAATATAAAAGTTCACCCCCGGTCTGTGCTTATTTTTTGATGAATATTGATTCATCTAGTCTGTTGAAACATACCAAAAAGTATAAGTCCAATCTGTTGAAAGTGTTCAGGTTATCTTTGGACTATAAAAGTTCATCCCTGTTCTGTGCTTCTATATTTCTGATGAATAATGGTTCATCCAGTCAAATAAATTTGTACAAAGGTGTCAGTCCAATCTGATGGAAGTATTTATCAATTGTTCAGCTTGTCATTGGGTTTTACAAAACTGATCTGTGTTTAAGTAGCTATGATAAATATAATTTGATGAAATAAAATCCAAACTTGTCACACAGATATGTTTAACCAGATATTAACTTTATTGTTAATTTTCTGTTAAAATTGTAACTTTGATTCAAAAATTATTGTTTTGTGATGAATCCTGAGTGTGATCAACAAACCTTAAAGGCGTGGCTATGGTTGAACCCTATCTGTCATGTTCTTCAAAGAAGTTCTAAAAAAGATAAATTCAGGAAATGAATGGAAATTAAGAAATGTAAAAACAAAATTTTCTTTACGTTAATATAAGATGTGTTCCCCCAAAAATACAACAAACTATGGAATGTTTTGCATAAGACAAAGTCTATTTGTGGGGTCTGTTATTTCCTGTCATGGTTCTCCCTCGTCTTTTTCCCCAGTACCATCGAGCATGATTTTCAACACCCTTTGGGCTGGTCCGTTGCATATGGGTGAAATAAACTTAAGTATGATGTAAAACCCCCTAACAAAGAAACAAACCAAATTGTAAATGATCTCTAGATACTGAAACTCCACATTGTTAAACTGTTTTGGAAAACGCCAAAACATCTGAAGTTAAAGCAAACAAATTGTATGTTTGACCAATCGCTTCATTTCTGTTGTGCGTTTGCGTTCATGAAACGGGAATTACAAATTTACATTATTTTTTTTTATATATTATTGCGTGATACAAGTGTACCTTATTTCTCAATTTATTATATTATTATTAATTGTTTGCTTCACCTTTTTTGTACTAATTAACTCTAAATCAATTAACAATTGTTTTTGCTATTTAATGCTAATTTACATAATCTCTTTATTATTATTATTATTTTTTATAGAACTGTTTAACACTTACGGCATTATTTTTTTTTCTTTTATAGCTTTTGTATTAAGTTTGAATTTTTTCAATTTTTTTTTTTTAGTAGTTTATAATATAATTTTGAACGTATTTTTAAACATGCCGGTTTGGTTACCAGTGCTTCATTTTTCTCAAATGCAGTGCTTTCTTTCGTTTAATCCCACCCTCTGGATAAGGGCAAGATTATATAATTCTGTTTTTAGGTTGCACTTATTTGTACAGTGCTCCAAAGTTTAGGGACATTATTCTACCAAGATAGCAAAACACTTCGCATTTATAGTTCTTAGAATTTTACAAGCCTATTCAAATATTGACTAAGCTATTAAAATGTTAACAAGCCTGTTAAATGGTATCCACTTGAAATGTTGATAATAATGTTAAAATGTATCCACTTTAACAATTTTATAAGCCTGTGACATTGTATCTACTAAAAGTTGATAAGCTTATCAACATGTATCTACGGTGCTGGTAAATGATACAGGCCTCTGATAATTGCATGATACATATCATAATAAATGTATGGGATGAGTATATAGGTTTTGATAGATTATAGTTTAGTACGTAGTTACCTCCCCCTAAAACATTGTACATCGCTAGGTGGCGCTCACTGCGATTTTGTGAAGCTGTGTATATTTTATTTGTATTATATTAATAAAATAAGAACAATGTTTTACAAAAAAAAAAATGTCTGCTTTTTTAATTATTTATGTCTCTTCTCACACAAGTGAAAGAGAAACACTCTTCATCGACATTGTTTCTAGTTTTAAAAAATGGGGTGACCCTGCATGTTGGAACATCCTTCGTCACTTTCGGTACTGCTATAGTCTTGCCAAACAGGACTTTCTCGCGAGAACTTCAATCAGGGCTAAATAGTCTGGTAAGAGAGCATACTAAACGTTGCAAAAAGAAAATATTGTTCTGGTATCATACAGTTGGTTTTCTGATAGGTTAATTTTAAAATATATTTTTAAACATTCAATCTAACCCACAACCTCAAATTAATTTATTTGTAAATAAATACAAAAGTTTTAGGTTCAATGACCATATGACGGCCATTTTCTTTTTGCAACGTTTTAATAGTATGCTCTGTTACCAGACTATCTAGCCGTGATCTAAGTTCTCGCGAGAAGTCTGGTTAAGCGAGACTGATACCGCTACAGTTGTCTCGGAGGTGAATGGAAGCAATAAAATTTCACGATAACATGTAATGTAAATGGCCCATCAATCCCTTTTTATCTGGTTAAAGCATATTTAAACAATACAGTGGTCCTTTCTTATGTAGGACTTGTTGCAAACACACGTATAAATGTTATAAGATGAAAGTGAATCCATGCGAGTTACCGTGAGTGAAATGATCCATTATTGATCACGTCGGAACATCCTACGACACTTTCCGTACCGGTACAGTTGTCTTGGCGACGATTGGAAGACTAATATTACACGAAAACTGCCGGATGTTTAGTGCGCTTGCGTGGAAATCGACCAGAGTACTGGGCAGATTTGTATTAAAAAAAAAACCTCACATCAAACAAGCCAAGTAGAGTAAACTAACAACTCCAATAAAATATACACATGGATACATGGGGATTCAATATTTCGATTTATTTTAAAACCATTGTCAAGATTCTTTACGGTTTTACAAAAAAAAAATAAAAAATCCGACACAAATAAAATATAAGTTTTGAGAGGCTGGCGATAGCGGTGGATCAATTTTCAACTTTCACCACGGGTTCACTGTTGAGATAGGCGGGACATAGGGCTAAGGCGGTGGAATTAGCCCTATACATTGTGCTAAAATCTCCAAAAAAATACAAATACAATTTTGCATAAAAGAATGCTAGCGGAAACAATTAAGAAATACAGAGGAAGTCCACCAAACTATCTCTTGTTACTTTACGTTCATTATGAAGCTCTCGTCACAGTGAACACAATAAGTAGAAAATAAATTCGCTGATTAATTTTAAACTTTGGAGATAGCTTCCTACCTTTAAGGCAATGGATTGGACTGAATTTCACTAAGTTCCGTAAAACAAGATGGCCACCATTCCATTGTTTTATAATATTCATTCTATATACACACTCACTCTGTAACAAATTCATGAATTAACTTGCAATGCTGTATCTTCCTACTAAGAAAACATTTGGTTTGAATTTCATCAAATTTTGTAAAACAAAATGGCTGCCATAGCATAATTTTACAATAATGCTATCTATACATGTATATGTTGATAACATGGTACCTCTGCAACAAATTCTCGGATTAACTTCAGATCTTGTCTCGTCTTATTAAGACAACAGATGGGATTGAATTTAATCAAATTCTATAAAACAAAATGGTCACCATGCAGTCCATCATTTTACAATATTCACGCAGGTGTTCTGAACATGATATTTTTAGATCAAATTCACAGATTAACTTGACACCTGGAAGTTAGTTTCCTACTATTAAGACAAAGGATAGGATTGCATTTCATCAAATTGCACAAAGTAATATGGTCC
Organism: Mopalia muscosa; assembly: GCA_031763545.1. Taxonomy (NCBI): domain Eukaryota; kingdom Metazoa; phylum Mollusca; class Polyplacophora; order Chitonida; family Mopaliidae; genus Mopalia; species Mopalia muscosa. The sequence goes on from JARFOD010136353.1 coordinate 12,731, forward strand.
CCATTTTCAATATTCATACCTACATTATTGAAAACAAATTGTCGGATTAACTTAAAACTTTTACGTAGCTTCCGCCCATTAAAACAAAACAATTGGATTTCATTTCTCCAAATTCCGCAAAACACAATGGTAGCCATTAATTGATTTTAATATATTTCAGACTTGGAAAATTGGTTCCTTCGTTTATGAAACCAATGGAATCGCATTAAAGTTATATTTCACAAACCATGATGGCCATCACTCAAATTGAGATATTCACTTCAAATCTTGCTGTTTCTGGTTATACCATAGATGTGGTTGTATTTCGCTAGGTTTCACAACAAATTTGGCCGACATGGCATATGGCACCAAAATGGTGATAAACACCATAACTTTTACTCTTTGGTTCTTTAAAGAAAAAATTAGCTCTTAAACAAAAGTAGGAAAGGGTGATTCGACTGGGATAATGAGCATGCTAGACCAAATTCGATCTCTGGTCGACCAACAGTTCAAGTAAATCGTGGATTATTTCATATTTTAGTACCTGTATTTAATTTTTTAAAATGGACCTATTTATTTATAATTGTATTTATACTTTAAAACAGACTTTGGTAACTTATACCATTGCTTGCCAGCTTATATGAATATGTATTCAAAGACAATGATAATAAGTTATTGGTATATGCCCGTGTATCGA
>JARFOD010136364.1:0-13405 GCA_031763545.1 Mopalia muscosa
CCCCCCCCAAGCATCCTTAATGTCTTTGAGAGACCTTTGCTTGGACATTGTCAAACACCTGGGGCTAGTTGTTCGAAAGATGATTAGTAGCTAACACCAGGTAAAATCACTAACAGGGGATTGGAGATAACCCTTCAATACGGCCATCTTTTAATATTTTACCCAAGCCGACGGGCAGGGTTTCTCAAAAGAAACACCTGGTAAGAATTGATATCTTCACATAACAACTCAACTTTTTTTGTGGTGTTATACAACAATGGCTAAATGCTAAGAAATTTTTACAACAACCAGCGTTACACAAACTTTAACACCCCTTATTTTCTAACACACATTTATTATCAAGGAGTGTGCATTGTTTTTTTAGGTAAACCTGCTTTTCATCTCAAAATTCCTGCATACAAAATTATCATGGCAGTGAACAACAAACTTACCTTTTGTTGGGTGTATTTCTTTCCTCACAGTGGCTGTGGGTTTCTTGAGTAGTTTTTTTACATCTAATATGCTCTGTAAAGATGGGGTTCCCACTGATGTATCTGCCGTCTTGGCTAACAATTCTCTCTGAGAGGATTGCTTTTTGACTGGAACTGATGGTATATTTGAGGCAGATGGTAGGTTGGGAGCTGATGGGGGTAGTGGAGGAGGTGGTGGTGCCATAGGAGGAAGAGGTGGTGGTGGTGGTGGTGGTGGCGGCGGCGGGGGTGGTGGTGGGGGAAGGCTGCTTTGTGATATTCGTGAGTGTGGCAATGGAGTGCATGGAATGTCCATTGCTGGGCAAGTCCTATCCACACTATCTGGTGTGTCCAGCCCACTTGGACGATTCACAACGTCAGCACCTGCAACCTGCCCTCCTTTAGCAGCCGTGGAACTTCCCAAATTCTTATCCATCTTTGGAGGTATACACGATGGCTGGGACTTCTTCAAAAATTTATGAGGGGCTGGCTTGTGCGTATCAGCAGTTTTAACAGTGTTCTTTTCAGTAGGAGACTGATACCTGAGTGGCTTGATAGTCACAGGAGTGGGGTATTTCTACAAACAAATAGGAGCTGTTACATACCATGCAATTAACATATCATTTCCACAGATTTCCAGAGACTGTGGCAATGTCCTCATAAAAGAGAGAAATTCAACTTTCTACTATTATCAATTTTGGAGAATTTCAAAAGTTGATGTACTAAACATAAAACAAGATTTGGTACATGTCAATTTATCATCTATAATCAATAATTGATTGAGCATGACTAAATTTTGCACCAATGATAGAACTGAACTGGAAATCCATAACAAACATTTTACTTACCATTTTAAAATTTTTAAGTCTGTCAATAGTCTTTTTCCTTTCAGTGCAAATAAAATCCTGTTTTTTGGCCAAGTCTTCCTTGCGTTCTACAATTTTCTGAAAGCGTTTAGAAACATAAACATATTCAACCGTGAATTACATGATAAACCTACATATTACGTTCAACTATGCTGTATGCATTATTAAATATGGGTAAATTGGTACATGTTTATAAAGATCTGGTAACCATCGTAAGTAAGACGATGTGGCTCTGGCATTTTTCGAGGGGGAGGGGCTATGCGATGTTTCCTCACAGGTTTTCACCATATTTAACTAAGAGTCTAAGAAACAGTGTGAAATGGACAATCCACTGTCATAATAGTGAAATACCCTTGACTAAGATGTCAATTATACAACCAAATCCAATGCATGCTATTGTGCATGTTAAGTTTATTTGGTTACTATTTATACCTTCACCTTTTCATTTAGACGAATTTCAGAAAGCACACCTTCACACGCGAATACATGAAGAGACATGTTCCATGGAAATTTCTCTAGTTCAAAATCACATTTTCTTATATCAGAGTGGTGAATGGGGTAATTTTGTAATTTCTTTTCATACAACCCACCTTATTTATGGCATGATGATGTTGTAAACGGTTCTCTTCCTCTTGTTTCTGTCGAGATTTCGACTGATATTGCTGTATTAGACTGGTCTGGAATGGTAAAAACATAGAGAATATTACAAATTGAATTTTAAATAAAATAAATAATAAAAAGGAAAAATGCTCTGGGACAGAGTTTTACCATCCAACACGACAACAACAAATACAATATATAAATGGTTATGCTGTTCTTTTCTCCATGCTCATAATACATTTAATTGCCAGACCCAAATACCATGCATAAATGTAATTCCAGATAATATATTTTATGAAGTAGATGTTATTTTGGTTATTTTGCTATAGATGATTGCATTTTAAATCAAATGTATAGCAACTTAAGTACCTTTCTAGTTCTGATTTTCGCTCGTTTTCGTTGGATTGAGATAAGTTGCTGAGTCAGTGATATAACTCTGGAGTCAGATGAAGCGGACATGGTGTCCTCCTCTTCATCAGAACTAAGAAGACTTGTATCCTCAACAGCATCATAAAACACTACCACCTCTTGTGCATCTGTCAAAATATCATAAATCATGATTTTATTAAATGCACAATATAACATTGGCCAGTACAGCAAAGGAAAATCATAATACCCAAATAAACAGAAAAACATCAACATCAGATAATTACCTCCTGTCAATGATGATTTTGCAATTTATTTAAATTTAAGTCAGCACAAACAAACAACTACCAATTAAAGGGGTTGTCAATGTCTGCTACCAAGACTGCAGTTTGTTTGTTTGTTTGATTGGTGTTTAAAGTCAAGGGTATTTCACTTATATGATGGATTGTCCACCTCACACTGTACATAGTCTTATTACGGTGGAAAACCGGGAGGAAACCTTGTAAAAACCACCCCTGCGATTTCCGGAGCCACAACATGTGACTCGCTCATATATTTGATGGTCGAAAGGCGGGCTCGAAACCGTGAACGGTAAATCGGAGCATGTTCAGTTCAGGAAGCGCACTTGCTACCACTGAGCCACGGCCGCGGGCACCAGGACTGCAGCTAATTCACCTATTTTGTAATAGAGTAGTTGGTATAGATTGTCGGCATTTACTGCTAGTGATTTGTTGCCTGACTCTGAGGGAGGTGGGCTTGATTTGCAGCTGCTTATCTTCATATAGCACGATAGATACCTTGGAATTATTTTTAAAAACTTCCATTTAGAAAGCACCAAAATCAGAATAGGTTCTTTTTTGTGTGCACAGTTTGAGTTTATTAATTTGACCATTTACCTTCAATTTGTCTTGTTATGGCTCTCCTCTGTGTCTTCACCAGCTTGCTCTCCTCTTCTAAAATCAGCAGATTATGTTCGTAGATTCTCACCTGCCAATCATACACTCGGTATTCAAGGTCTTCTATAATCTTCTGCACACCTGGACAGTCTGTGGTACTTGCAATCTGTGACATTTCAACATTTTGAATACATTGTCTATTTTAAGCCACTCTATTTCATTTCAAGGCTTTTATTTAAAACCTTAAGTTTATTAAAGATCTTAAAATCACCCTAAGAGGTAAATAAACACATGGGTTTGTTTACCACCTCCCTTGTATACATGTACATATTCCAATTTCCAAGGATTGCAGTTTTGCATGCAAGATGTACAGCTATTTTCTCGTGTTAAAAACAACAGAAAGAGTTATTCTATATGTGCTCAAATGACAGCACTGTGAAATAAAGAAAACTGTCTCAAGTTTTTTTGTAAACCCACAAGACAGTTTCCCAAAATAGTTAGACCTTACGATGAGAAGGGTCAGGCTGTTAGTTTAAGTGGGTTGATTGATAGATTCATAGAATGTGTTTGTTGATTTGTGGTTGAACAACATGAAAGATAACATTATTTAAAACAGCTCATTTGTTTGTTCCTTGCAAAAACTCCTGGAGGTAACCTTAATCCCACTTCTGACACCAAAATTAACTTGGTTTGTAATTATTAAATATATTACCACGGTTACTAGGAACCACTCTTTGATGAAGCATAAGGTTGACTGATTAATTCTTTCGTGTTTTAAGCCATGCTAAAGAGTATATGCCCGCAGTGTATCCCAACAATAATTGACACTAGCACAACTGTGATGGGAAGCATTTCCATTATATTGGAAAGTTAATTTTCCTCCAATTGTAAGGAAATTGTAAGCATTGTTTCACTTCAAACAAACTGCCCTTTGACAGAGGGCTGAAGCCTGAGGAAAATACAGGTTTACATAATTTGCTCACCCACCTCTTCTTTGACTTTATCTCTGTCTTGAACAAACTTTTTCTTTTCATTATGAAGAAAATGAATCTTTTCTAAAGACAAATCCTCCTCTATTCTGAAACGAGGACACAATGTATGCCAAATCAGAATGTGCATTTTCAAGACGGTCTTATATATTAATCAATCAATCAATCATACAAAATGTGGGTTTATGGTTTTCAAAACCCAATAAAATTTTATTTATATGACAAACTTTGCATTACTAGAAAACCATACACAAATAATTTCTGAAACCACTGACTGGTTAAATGTCCTGTATGTCACAATGAAGTAGGTTAAAAATACCATATCCACACTTCTGAATCAAAACATGGCTCACCAAAATGTAATAAAAATTTAAACATGTCAAATGCTTATGTTTCTATCGAAATTTATAGAATTTATTTTAGCCAGCATAAAATAGCATTATGTTAATGTTTATTTGCACTCACCTCAGTAACCTTTCAGCTCCAATTAAATCAAATGCATTTTTACCATATTTCTTCTGGTCTTCTAACATTCTGTTCCTCATTCCTACAAAACATAATGGATGTTTAGATAATTGATAAATACATTATTGGTATGATACATCAGTTTTAATTAATAAATATCCCTGTGCCAGTGGTGTCGAGGGACTGGATGTTTCCTTCACCCATCGGGCTGGCACATCGTCATATAAATCAAATGCCTTAAGTAGGACTTTCACCCCCCTAAAACTGTGGTTAATGATGTTGTTTGCAACATAAATTTTGTTACAAAAAACCGTTATTGACATTGATTTTTTGTTTGTTTAATTGGCGTTTAACGTCATACTCAAGGGTATTTCACTTATGTGACGATGGATTGTCCACTTCATACTGCACACTTCACCTAGCCTTATTGCGGTGGAAAAACAAAAAAAACTTGTCAAAACCACCTCACGATTGCCAGAGCCACAACACGTGACTTGGTCATATACCTGATGGCCAACAGGCGGACTTGATCCGGTGAACGGCACATCGAAGCAGGTTCAGTTTTAATAAGCACACACGCTGCCAATAAGTCATAGCCGCGGGCTAATTGACATTGAAGCCCATCAAGTTTGTCAGGATCACACCCCATGATAAAATGTCAAACTTCTCGTGAACACAACTTGTCAGATCACATATGTCTCTTCAAATCTCACATAAGGACTACATTATTTTCACATTTATCCTAGGACATGGTATTTCCCTCTAAGGTTATAATGGGTTTCCCAGGTGTGGTATCAAATGCAGCAATGGACATTGATACTCAACAAGTTTGTCAGAGTCACAACTAAATTACTTGATCACCAGTGACAGAATATGAATTCCAATGATGGTATGGTGTCAGTAAATCCTATTCAAACTAAAAAAAAAAATAGCTTCTGCTTAAATTTACGTTTTTGTATTTAAAGATGAGTTTTTAATTTAACCTACCTTTGAGTATTGAAGAAGTGGCTTTATAGTAGTTTATATAAACATCTTGTATTGTAGCTAGGGCTTGTTCATAGTGTCCCTGCCATTCAGTGAACATTTCAGCATATTCCCGTTTCCGTCTTTCACCCAAATCTGGATTTTGCAGCTGGCCTCGAGCCTCCCTGAGTTTAGTAACAGCTAATTCACGCATGTCTAAAAATGGCTGTAGTTGATAATTATAGAGCTCAGCTAGAGCAACGTTCAATTTAAACACAGCTTCATCCTCCAATTTGTACGATTCCTTCATGTCAAACATTGTAACAGCACCGTCACGAAATATTTTTATAACATTTTTAAGTTCGTCTTCATGATTGTACACAGCTTCCTCTTTGCCTCGACGACGCAATTCACTTATATTTTCAAAATAATCCTCAGGAGAGTGCTCTTCAAAAAGTACAGACATAAGTAATTTTTCCTTGCATACTTCTAATGCAATTTTGAAATAGTTTTCTAACTGGTAACAAATGTCCTCAATATTTTCTGGAGTTTGTGGTGGACTGAAAAATGCCCAGAGACCTCTGGACTCATCAGGTAAATCAGGTAGACAAGGCGCTAATGAAGGGTAAATAAGGCATAGCATTTCATGAGCACCCCTGATTTCTTGAAAACTAAAGAGACCTGATCGGCCCCCGTAATCTTCTGTATCACTAACTACTCTGGCATGATCCCGGCAAGTTACTGCAATTTTCAACTCTATCTTATTCCAGCCAATAAGAAAGGTTAATTTCGGAGGTAACAAATTATCAAAGAATGGATTTTGTTTAACGGAGACCCATCCTTCCAGACTATCCAGTTGATCCACCATTATGGGAGACTCCATTCTTACTTCAACATGAACTCTTCACATTAGTAGCCTATGCAAAAAGGAAAAAAGAGAAAAAAAATTAGGTAATTTAGCAACTTTCTTCTCAACATAGGCATATGGCTGATATAGATCCCGTCTAGCTTCTTGAACTGAAGAGCATTGAATATGAGAGCATACAACAGATAGGCATATAGATCCCGTCTAGCTTCTTGAACTGAAGAGCATTGAATGTAAGAGCATACAACAGATTGTAGCACTTACATACAGGTATTAAATACAGTAAGAATGTTCTTATGTTGTCATTCTTTACAAACTTCAGATTGTGTAGAGTAACAACATGCTTTAATTTGTATGGCCGAAGGACCTTCTTGTTATTTAATACATAAGCTTATATACATGTATGCTTTGCTTTGTTGCATGCAAACAAATTACAAGACATGTCATGTATGAAAATGTTATAATTAAGGTATGTGTATAATATAAATTTGGAACAGTCTCCAGTGTGCAATGGCATATTAATTGTGATTAAAATATGCAGGCAAAAACCTCATATAAGCTTATATTATGTTATTTGTTTTTATATGTGTGTGAAGTCTTATATATTTTTGCATGCCTCCTCCGGGATTTGAACCCTGGTCTTTGGTCAGCAGGGTTAGCGCTACAGAGGCTCATGGCAGAACAGCCTTGTATATTAATCCATATGTAAAGGTATATACAGAAACCTATAAAGCCCCACAATAACAGGAGAACAGTTACATATGAGAAGGAATCAACGTCAACCCTTACGAGTAGACATTTCTAAAGACGAGAAATCACACCCTTTAACGAACATGCTAATAAAGACACTAATATGAAAAAATCAGCTGGTAGCTTAACGTTGTCCTAAAAAAAACAAAAAACATGCCCTGTTTTTTTTGTTTTTTTTAATGTATGCAGCATCAGGGAATATTACGACCCTCAGGCAAAATGTGAGATCTTTTATTTGGCTAAATTAGGTTTATCATGCATGTCTTGATACGCCTTGCCAAGTCAATTAAGAAAAAAGTGGATAATTAAAAAGTAAGGTGAACATGTATGCCAAATAGATGACTGATATCTACAGTTATCCATTATCTCTGAAAAGTACTACAGGGTTCATAGAGAAACTTGGCAAGGCCTCCAAACAAAAACTAACATTTAGCTCGTGTAGTAAATGTTTATGAGGAGTCAGTGTTTTTCATTCATTTTAACCTATATTAGCATTTGTCAATTTGATTAAATATATAAAATAATGATACATGTATGTGATTGTAACAACAGGTTATACAATACCCAGACCTGTGCTGTAATCTTTTCCAGCACAACCATAAAATCAGTCCTCTTAAGTTAAATTTTGTGACATAACATAACATTTGCTTTGCCACTGCTTTGCAGATTTTTTAAATATTTAAATTTACATTATGAAAAGTAAAGCAAATTTTGATCTATATATAAAAATACAAATTTAATTGATGATCGGATTGACAAAATTTGTCCAAATTAGTAGCAAAATGCAAATTTAGACAAACACTGCAAACAAAATGGGAAACCTATAAATCAGAGCTGCTAAAACAAGTTTGCATAACCATGGGAAAACCAACTAGGCAAAATATCCTCAAGTAGGCCTACAAGTTACAACATTAAACCTCAATCAATCAAACAAACCTGTAATAACACAAGTATCATAAATGATATGTTACATCCATTGACAGAATAAAGGTAATTGCAGAAATTATTAAGCAATAGCCTTAAGTCTTTAAAATATTGAGTAAAATTTGTCCATGCAGTAATTAGAGACGTTTTGAATTATATTTGTAAAAATTGATCTCACTGGCATACCAATGTCGATTAATAAAAAGCAGCAAATCATGAATGGTCTCAAGATAACCAAGGAAATGCCATCAAGTGTCAATAATGATATTTCTATTAAAATTCTACAGTAAAAAGTAAAAAATAAAATAACAGAAAAAGCTATTCCAAAAATAAATCTGGTTGATACAGTCTGCTTTGTTATGTAGGGATACCTGATTTTGGCCAGTAGAAAAAGAGGTAAGCTCACATTTTATATACTGGTCTAAAAATAGCTTCATTTACAAAGAACCAAACAAACCTGACCTATTTTATCATGAGCTGAACACTCTCATATAGTGTGAATTTGTCTTTTCTTTGTGGGTTACTTAACAAAGTATCCATGAGCAGACAATAATCTGATCAACTGAAAAAATAATCATTTTTGTCCACTTAAGTTGCGATTTTGGCCAAAAAAATGGTTATATCTTAATTTCTTTGGCCAAGAGTTACAAATTTAAAATTATTATTTTTCCTGATTTCTTTTATCTGACTTTTATTCATTGTTTGATTGATTGATGGATGGATAGATTGATTGGTCTTTTACACCGTGCTCAAGGTAATTTCACTTCAATTCTTTGTTTGTTTGTTTATTTGATTGGGGTTTACCTTTAATGCCAACCTTAGTTACTGTTATTTCACTCACATATAAAGTCATGACAGCCCAATGGGTGAAGGAAACCACCAGTCCACCACTGACGCGACTGGCAACAAATAAAGACAAGGCAAGACATTCACGGGACATAAAACAAAAACATCACAAACATATCAGCTTCTTGTTGCCTCTTACCTCTGAAATCACCAGCCCCACACAACCTTTCGCTAGACAGTATAAATACAGACACTCCCAAACAGATCCACTTCCTCTAACCCTTTAGCTCTTAGAACACCAGGAAGCTACCTCAAACCCTCAGCTAATTTCAGTTATAAATAAGACACAATATAGTCCAAAAATAATAGACAATTGTACAAACAATAAAATCTAAATGTAAAGTGTTTTGATAAGCTGGAAAGTTCATTTTCCTGCAGTAGTTACTAAGTATAAACATTGTGACACTCCAAACAAACTACCCTTAGCCAAACTGCCCAGACTTTTAAATTAAAATATTATATGGTGCCCCTAGCCTTTTATATGTTCAAGGTAACTTGGTACATCATATTCTCACTTAAAATTACAGGAATAACTCACTTGAATTCTCTACAGGTCTATGAGAGCATATGGCCTGCAACTGCAGCTCCTATATCAAGAGGTATCTTGCCCTGTTTCATGTCACAACTAACAATGCAATCAACCAAAAAATAGGGTTTTATACCATTATAGATTACATGTAACGGTATCAGTACAGATGAGACAGGTCAATAACAGAAGAAATATAATTAAATAAATTAAGAAATATAATAAATACACACACTGTTCAACTCAAAGAACTTTATACAATACTATAATTAAAATATATAAAATAAAACACAATGCAATATTTCAATAATTTGTATGTTCAAAACTGTGGTATTATAGATTCATCAGGACACTTCTTACATATGTGAGAGTCACTTCCTGTTTTAGACGCATACTGCACCAGCTGTCAGTGGAGTACAAAGAACTTAAAAAGATACACAAAGACAGCCTTTATATGTAGCTATTTATATAGTATCAACATACATATGGGTACATCAAATTTGTATGTACAATCTGTGGACATTCTCAAAGATGTTACTTTACCACATGTAAATTATCGTTTTGGGGGGTAATTGAAGCTTATGTGTTAACAAATTCGACACTGTATACCATGAGCATATGTTATTCACATTAAGTAATGAACTGTAACTTTGTGTCTACTGTCTATTTATATCTTCTACGCACACATCAAGTGACAGCCCCGGAAAATCCATTCTCACAATAAAATGCAATTATTGTTTACCCTTAACAACACATTTTCTAATGATCTTACCAATAACAAGCCTGGTAATAGTCCAAAGAACATTAACACGAATATACTGGAACGAAACGTCAATGACAATTCCATCTTTTCAGCACTTCAAATGAAGATTTCTTGTTCACTGAGCGTGACATTTCGTCTGTTTACTATTTGGCTTATTTCGTCACGCTACCAAAAAGCGACGAAATTTTTACGACAATCAGCTGATCGGTTTTAGAATAAAGGTTATACACCCTACATCAGATTTAACACGAATAAGAGGGTCTACACTGCCTTTATATTTCTCATAACTATATTTAAACCCGATCAAATTTTTTATTAAATATTTTTTGTGTCTGTAAATAAGATCCGCTGTAGTCGTAAAAGTAATAGTTTCACTTCTGGCAAACAACCTCCTGTCATGCAATTTATGCAGACGAAAAAGTGATAATTTCAACTCAAAAAATGGCCGGGCAAACTGACAGCTCGAAAGAAAAACAGATGGATCCATCTACAGTGTTCACAAGATCTGTTATGGACCAAATTCAAAAGGGAGATGTTTTATCAATGGTTGAAGCTCAACGAGAAATGTATGACTATGAAAAATGCCTCTGGATTTCCAAATAGATTTCAGTGCCAATGTGCTTTGTCGCTGGCAAATTGTATCTGTGTATTGTCCCTCATTGTGTTTGTTTAGGTTTTTTTTTTTCATGGGTGTTTAACATCATACTTCATGTAATGTCACTCACATGACGGCGTTCCACTACAATGGGTAATTGAAACCTTTCTCGACAACACTGTTAACAAACAAAGCCAAGACAGGGCCAAAACAGAACAATCCAGGAAGCAATTTAACGTTTGTTTGTTTGATTGGCGTTTAACGCCATACGTACATTTACTGTAGCCTTAAATGACGTCTTACCTTCCCCATTTTATTGTGGCCATTTAATATGTCAGGTCTTAACGTAATAACAGCATGCCCTAAATTTCCATAGGAACGTTTGATCTGCACAGCATTGCTTTCAATCCAGTCGTAAAATAAATCCTTAAAGGCAGCTCCCAGCCTCAAAATAGTATCCACAGGTGCTTGGTAACATAAGGTCTCTGTAATATACAAAATTGCCCTGATAAATTCTATTAAAGACGGCAGCATGGTAAAACAGGAGTAGTTATTAGTAGTTATTCTACAAGAAACTAGGAGTCTATATTCCTTATATGGTGACCCCTTAGGCCCTACATAAAGCTACATGTTATAACGAGTTTGTATTCTCAATTTTGCAGTTTAGAAACACATGTATAACCATGCAGGAATTGTCTGTAAGCTGTTCTAGCTGAACAAGTGATATGATTGGAAACCATAAAAATAAAAGTTCTTTGTTTTGGTGCACATTGATTCGCTGTGTAATTAAACTGTATGTATATTTGTAGGTTGACAAGGTTTGAGAAGACCAATGAGATGCTGTTGAACTTTAATATGTTGTCAACAGGTCGCTATGAGACAACCATGCTGGAGTTTAAACAGCATACAAACCTGCTGTACGACATGAAAAAAGATCTAGATGCCATCTTCCGGAGAATTAGGTTTGTTTTGGGGATTATTTTAATTCACGTTATCAAAGAAATTATTTAATAATTGAACAAGTTCTTTCTTTAATTGAGCAAAAATGTGAAAAAAACAAAGTAATATTATCATTGTGTCCTATAACACCTACAAACGCCTGGATTAACAACTTATATATAAGATGAAGTTTCGATGTTGATACTCCCACCTGGAAGAGAACTGGAAGTTGTTAATCCAGAAGTATACATGTGTGAAAGCTCTCTGTAGGTTGATTGTCACAATTATGACCTGACAACCCAGTCAAAACCAAGATAACATTAGGCTGTAGTAAACATCAAATCAAGCTACCAAGCCAGACCTGCATTAGGAATAAATTTTCATGGCTGTTGTGACTGTACTACCTTGATCTGAGACAAGCCATGGTGTACATTTTAAGTATTCACAAGTCAAGTAGTCTGTAAAGTCCAGCATGTCATCAGGAATCTTTGGCGTATACACACCAGGTTTCAGAAGCACCACAGCTTTGTCATTGGTCAGTTTTGGAAACCAAAAGACACTTTTGGTGTGCCTTGATGTCAGATCTTAATTGAGTCATAAAAAAAAAAACACTGGGAGATCCCATTTTAATCAGATTTCCTATATAAAGTAGTTTACTTGTGTCATTGAAATCACTTTTAAATAACTGATCATGCTGGATAAGCTTATACAACTGAGGAGTTTTGTAGAAATTTTATTCAGGTTGATATCTCAAATTCATCAGACCACAATCAAGGTTCAGCTGCTACTTTCTGCTTTATTTTAACGTAGGGGCAACCGTAAGTTTCTAGTACCAAATTTGCTCTAGTAACTCCTTTGGAGCTAATATACCCCAATATCATAAATCCATAAATGTTTATTAAAACTATTGATATGAATTCTAATGTATTACATTTATTTGATTTTTTTATAGATACATTTTGTGATAAATAATTTTTTGCTACCATTGTACATATTGTAGAAAATAAAATCATAGATGTAGGCCCTATGCCTTTTTGGGGATAATGATAATACACACATTGAAATAGATGAGGAATAGCAGGAATAAGTTTTAAAAACTTGTTTACTATAATAAAATTATACAAATAAAATTAAATTCCCATTAAATTAATGTTGCAGAGTGTTAAAAGAACGTTTGAGCAGTTCACATCCTCAAGCTTTTAAAGGTGAGGTAGAGATTTTTTTCACATTCCTCTTTTTTTGTTAATTTTAGTAGAAGGATTTTTGCTGTCTATGTGTGTGTTTCAATCTTCTAGCTGTATTCACATGTCCTTGGTGATTTCAATAAGTTTTCTAAAAGATGATACATTGTAATATGATTTAATAAATATGCTCATAAAGTCAACTTTGACCGACGACTGTGGCTTAATGGTTACAAGCTTTCTTAAAAGTCCGCCTTTCTACCATCAGGTATATAAGCGAGTCACATGTTGTTGCTCCGGCAATCGCGGGGGTGGTTTTTACGTGGTTTTCTCTCGGTTTTCCGCTGTGAAGTGGACAATCCGTCGTCATGTAAGTGAAATACCCTTGAGTACGACGTTAAACACCAATCAAACAAACAAAC
>JARFOD010136375.1:0-13404 GCA_031763545.1 Mopalia muscosa
AACAGGTATATGTTCTAACTAAGAAAGTGTTATTCCAAAATAACGAAAATACTGTTAATCTTCACTTTCTAAAAGACGCAAAAATTATTCATAACTGCAACGTTTCCTGTATAACGCTATGAGAACGTTAAAATAACTTTGTATCAACTTGTACAAACTAACAACCAAATTTCATCGTAGATATACGTTGCAGTAACGTTGATTTTTGGTAACTATGCAACGTTTTGAATATATAGCTAGTATTCAACATTTAAGCTACGTAGTGTATTTGCTAGGGAGTTCTGAAATAAGTTTCCTGTCAGTTTTCAGTAAATACGTGCTCGTTATTTATTGTATGTTTAATGTCTCCTAACAAGAACAAACAGCTGTCGAATCAGCTTCCAATAAACTGAAACCTAGTGAAAAATCATGAATCGACGTTGAATCGGTTTTGGTTAAAAGCGAAGAGGTTGGGAAAAAGTTGTTGCGAAGTAGTTTCAAATCGACAGACGTGAATTTTACAGACGTGACGAAGTTGTACACAAGTAATATTGCGCTAACTTTGCCATTTTTGTTTTGGGCTGTACTTGACTATTTGTCCTAGTCAAACCTTGCTACGTGGTAGTATTAGGTTAAAATGAATATACTGTGCTGTCCTCGGAAAGATAAATCTTGTGGACACTTATTGTTTTACCGTGTCAGATAACTCCAGCATTGACTGGATGTGCGGGAAAATAATGTTATTCTTGTATTCTGTGTAAAACTGAGGATAATTCAGCTTGGAACCTTGTAAGTCCTACTTGTTTAATGTGTCATAGGAAATTATTTCAAGATATTGGTCTTTTTCAAGGCGAATCTATTTATGTTTAAAATAAAACAAAGGCGTTAAATAATTGGCTAAATAAGACGTTAAAAATCCATTACATCGTCTATTTATTATTCAATTGTTAAAAAAGTATTTCTAAAATATGTTTTTATCGTCGATGCCGTTGAATAGACTTACCCGTTTACAAGACAAACACACTTATGTCATATATTAGACGTCGAAAACATTAGATACTTGCACGAGAACACCGTTGGTAAGCTTAACTTCATCTCAACACAGGATGAAGATTGACTTTCCAAAAATATCAAAACACTTCACAATTAGGATTGTGCTAGTGTCAATTATTGTCATATAAATGAAATACACTTAAGCACTACGTAAACCACAAATAAATCAATTAATTCAGAGTACGAAATATGATAGTCGCGAAATAAACAGTTGCATCATTGAACGATTACTCTTTAGACGACGCTGAATACACAAGTTCGTCTTGCTCTTGAAATAAGTCATTGAGCAATCACACTGCAATGCAGCTGCGATTCTTCTAGCCATCACATATGGCCAACATTTATATGGCCGGCGTGACGCTGAACAGTCACAAGTTGTTGACCATATCCACGCTTATCCTCAGTGGCTCATGTTGGTTGGAATCTCCTTTCAATAACTTCCAGTAAACTGTTTGAAATTTAATCAGAATGTTTCCAAAGTTTGTTGACTTCCTGGACTCTCCATCTTGTATTGCCTCTGTTTTGATAGTACATCGCCAGTAGTAGTAGTAGCTTCCCAATGGCTGTATTTATAACCATATTAAATGATTGTTTTTATTACCTTTATCACATTGTTGGTAATAGCGATATATGTCCTCTTTCAAATTATTGCCTCCCAATAAGTTTAGACCTATAGGCAACATGAAGCCGTTAAGCCTATGACGTATTTGTACTTCCTCCTGTGTTTTATTGATTGTGTACATTGAGGATGAGATTCCACCAGGCAGCAACTCAGTAACATGAGTGAAGTAACCTTAAGTACGAGGTTAAACATCCAATCAAATGCTTCATATATTCTGGTGGTGAGTTTCCAGTAACTATAATTAAGCTTAAAAAGACGACCAAGCACTAGCTAAAAGTGAAATAATATTGACCATGCATGAAGCAAATAGGCGATCAAAATAGTTTACTATAAGACACATGAAGGGCAGTTTAAAAAGCAAAATTTTTGGTTAACGGACTTTAGAAAAAAAAAAAAAAAAAATTATATGGACCTTCATTGTTAACACCGCCAAATCAAGTTACACAATCAGTCAAGAGTTCAATTCTAGAGAAGTGTTTATTTTGATCTGTCAGAATTGAGCGAAACGTGATCCTGCGCTAATGAGCTTATGGCGTCAGTTGTCTTTCAAAGCCGTAAACATATGATGCCATGTTATAGAGCAGTCTATGCCATGTTATGTCCTAATAGTGTATATGTTATCATCCTGTATACGTTCTTCTCAATGGTTTAACTCCATTCAATAGTTTTATACTACTAAAAATATACTTCTTTTATTGGCCGTAAGCTCATTGCTCATTGATACAAAACACAGGAACATTTAGAATACAATCCATTATTTACTTATATTTATCAAAGCCATGTTACATGGAAATCATTTTGGTGCGAATGTATAAGACTTTGAATATAAAATTTGCTAATCACTGCAACATGGAAGATTTATCTGCTGAGAGGAATAGCTCGGCTGTCATGACATTTAAAACACAGAATGTTGAGATCAGATTTGCACCTCTTTATTTATTGATGAGAGCAATAATCCGGTTAGATCCAAACATATCCGATATCAAAGAATTCAATTCAAATAAAATATTCATGTCGTTCTGCAGTATTTGCTTCCGACTATGTCTTGTTTTCAGTATAAATATCAGAAGGCAGATATTGTACATACAGTACTTATAAATTAGACGTTTTGCCGAACACAGCCCTACGCCAATGGAGATTTAGAAATAGGTCACGGTCACTGATACAAATCGACTTAAGCGTTCGCTGCCGAATCAGTGCACTGACTAATTTTTTTGTTGTTTTTGTCGAAATACGTATTCATTGACTGATTGGTTGATTGGTTGACATATTAGTAGGTTGATTGATTGATTGATTTTCAGTTTATTTTTTAAAATTTATTTATCTATGTTTGAGCAACTGGTCAGAATCATTTGCACACATGGAGTAAAACTGGATAAAACCATGAAAATCATCTACCTCATGATTGCTGTCGTACAAACCCACGCACGGTCCACATGAATCGATCCAAAAGAACCGGAGAGCAAGGGGGCTATGTACACCAGAAACAAACAAGCTATAACCATTCCCAACATAAATTTTTGTAAGTATATACATTCGCGTTCATTTTTATGATAATTGTTTTTATGCATATTTGAATAATAAATAGTGATCGATCTTGCTGGTTTATCAGTCTAAACCTTTCGACCCACGTAACAAGAGGAGTTTAAAAGCAGTTGTGAATTCAAGGCAACAAGCTTTAATCCCTTAAATTTGCAACTGCTTGTTATCCTATTTTGTTACTTGGGTGTAGTGAAAATGTTCAATAATGGTCAATAGAAAAATGTATACATCAATTGGAGTATTATCATTTCTTCACAAACAATATCTCGATTTGGTGTCTAGTTTCAGTTTTAAGTATGCTTTATTTTGTCTTGGAAGCTTTATTATCATGACAACCCAACCCTACCTTCTTTATTCAACACACTATTTATTCCCAAACATTACACTAAGTACTGCTTACATAAAAACATTAATATAATACGTTGGATCTAATCTGTCACTTTTTGCACTGCGATGTATTCCACATATTGTGGTTAGATTTATCCGGACACAACCTTGTGTTGAGATGAACGTCTGTCCAGTATCCCATTGTAATTTGTTTAATCTGTCACAACCTTGTGTTGAGATGAATGTCTGTCCAGTTTCACTTAGTAATTTGTTTATTCTGTCACAACCTTGTGTTTAGATGATTGTATGTCCAGTTTCCCATAGTAATTTGTTTATTCTGGTACAACCTTGTGTTTGGATGACTGTATGTCATGACGGAATCATGCCGTTAAATGATTGTATAGTCCCGATTACTTATTTACTTGTTTATCGTGATACAACCTTGTGTTTATATGATTATATGTCAACATTAACATAGTAATTTATTTATTCTGACACATACTTGTGCTTAAGTTATTGTGTGACCACATTTGATGATGATGCTTTCAGAATTAATGTACATACAGCGTATGTAACAACCTGTTATAGTAACTTGTTTATCATGATAGAACCTGCATTATGATAATGTTGTGCCTACATTTACTAGTAACATGTTCATCTTTACAGAACATTGCATATAAATGATGGTATGTCCACATTTACTATTAACTGGTTTATCTTGATGACAGAACCTTGTATTAAGATGATGATGAGTCCACGTTTACTCAGTAATTTTTCAACTCTGACACATCAGTGTGTTTAAATTATTGTATATTATTGTATATAGGTACAAATGCGTATATCATGGCATTCAAATGATAAAACATGTTTTGTTATTTATAAATTTTTATCTCAAACAACTCGATGAGGCGGTTTTATGTAACTTAATAAGAGACTAGAAAATATTCAGCTGAACAATTCCTAAGGGTTGAGACTAACATTGGAGAAAAATATGTAATTTTCAAACCACATGATCAATTAAAATCAGCCCAGGTGAAAAGTAATTCTAGAACAAGCAAACTGAAAAGCTCAATAGGTTAAAAACATCTCATTCAAACACCACAGAGCAGAGAACCAGTGATAAACAGACCAAGTCAAAAACTGTTATTAACTTGAGCTCGTATAGTCTGACCAATAACCTAATTTCCCTTATATCTAAAGGACTTAACTTTGTATCAGTATATGTAAACATAGAATGTGGACTTCAACAGCTTCCTCCCCGCGGAAAAAATGACGACCAAAGACACTAAATCGCCGCCGCAATAAAATCTGCCAAACAGAAACCCACAGAGAACAGACGACCATCAAAGGTCTAAAACAATTGGACGATATTGCTACTGTCCCTGTGGATAAAGGCAAAACCACTATTTTAATTAAAAAAAAATGTACTGTACCAACTAGTTGAAAAAATGCTTGAAGATCGTCTACATATCGCATCATCAAGAAAGATCCCACCCTTTCCCTGTACACCAAACATAAAGTCCTCATAAAGAAACTCGCTGACAAAGGGGAAATTGATGTCAAACTCAAAAATATACTGGCAAATAAACACCCACGTGCACCATATGCCACAGCAACAGTCAAAGTGCATATAAACCCAGTTAAAGCTCGCCTACTGATCTGCAGTCAGGACACAGTATATTACATCACAGCAAGACATCTGTGTAAAATACTGACACCCTTAGGTATATCAGCTAAATCGTTCATTATAGACTCGGTGGATTTCTGCAGCAAGCCTTGATGCTCCGTTCAAACGCCCACCAACTGGTTAGCTACGATGCCGTAGACCTCTTCACAAATGTACCAACAAACGAAACATTAGAAATTACTTATCAGCGAATAACAGAACTCAAAGACACCCTGAAAACTACCCTCAGCCTAGACAACATCCTCAAACTCATATACAAATGCATAACCTCTACCTTTTTCACTTGGGGCGATAAAACCTTTGAACAAATTCATGGCCTGCCCATGGGTTCCCCGCTCTCGCCTATCTTGACAACAACAAGAAACTTTTAAGGAGCGGTTACCGTAAGCCAACTCACACATACCAGTATATCCACTACAGCTCCAACCATTTCACCCAGGACTACAGAAGCCAAAAACGAAGCACACAAACACATAAAAGACGTTTTCACCCTTCAATACCGATACCCTAGTCAAGTTGTTGACATAGCCATATCAAAATCATCGAACCCAACCAGTAGCCAGCCTCACGTAAGTGATCCCTCACCTGTCCTAATCACCTTTCCTTTCATTGGTAACATCAGCTACAAGATAAAAAGACTGCTAAAAAACTGTGCCAACATTGATTGTACATGTATTTTCACAAGCAACAAAACTATAAAAAAAAAATGTATCAACGCTTCTGGTAAACGCCCTTCTTCAGTACCGCCCAAACCCCAACACTGTGTGTACAAAATCTCGTGTTCGTGACAAAAACCTTAAATTGTAGAAACTTGTCGCCCTCTTAACAAAAGGATAAAAAAAACATAGAAGCTTAACAGGGCAGTCAAACTTTAAGTCAGCTTTACCGGAACATCTGCAGTCCAACCATGCACAAATCATTGGCTGGGACAATATAAACACTATTAATGTAAATTTGCCTAATCTGAAAACAAGGAATCTCATGGAAGCCACCCAAATTGGTATGTCAAAACTTAAATTGACGTGAGTTTCTACATGCCCTCTGCTTATGACGATCTCATTAAATCTGTCTCACGTTAACCCCGCCCCCCCCCTCCCCCCTCTCCACCCTCTCCACCCTCTCCACCCCTGCACACCCTTGTCTATCGTTACCAGGCCTATTCATTGTTACCAGACCTATCTCCAAATAGTGTTTATTACAATAGTATTTATCTACACACCTGTATAATCACGATGCCTTTGCTTATGTTTAATGTTGGTTAAAAGTTTATTCTGCCTGTATTATAATAATCATATATTTATTACAGTGTATCTCAACATGTTTTTTTTAACTGCAGCTCGAAATCTATATATATTATATGAAGCCATTTATGACTGTCTTTCACACCTGTGGTGCACTAACGTCTATTTGGTGAGAAAAAGATCAACCTGTATTCTTCACTTTTGATTTTCAGCACCAAAATGCTGTCGAAGGATACCTAGATGTTCTACAAACAGTGCACCAGCAGCTATGTTATCAAAATGGTACAGTGTAACATTTACTGCTTTTTTTGCGGTTGTTTCGCTTTTGTTTCTCTGTCACGCAAACACTGTCATACACCTAACCTTTCACGTTTAAGAATTTGTTCTCAAACGTGAAAAGTTAAGTTTATGTCTAATAGTTGTTAAATTTATCACAGTCTTCAAATTAAAATGACGTTGTAATAGCTTTGTAGAAAATCAACCTGGGAGATTCTAATTATTTACGCCATGTTTTATGGCACAAATAAGTATCGTTCAATCTTGTTTTAAAGAAATTAACATTTTTGATATCACCCAAGTTAGGAAACAGAAAAACTAATAAGAAACCATATTTTCCAAGAATAGTTTTCAAAGTATTCACCGAAATTGTTATCTCCATCAACTCTTGTTTCAGATACATTTTCACATGTTTCACGTTTCAAATCCAGTACTCGATTAATCTTAATATGTTATTGTATATTACTGGCAATCTTGCAACTTCACCATTCACAGCAGCAGTGGGAGTCAACAGATTAACATTAAGAGCAGTTTTACCAAATTCGCGATGCTTTATCTGTTCCAAAACCTCCCAACCTCAACAATACTTCAATCAAACAGGTCGCATTTAAGTCTGATATCAAATTTAAGTTTGCTAGAATTACTTAAGACGGCATACATGGCTCTAAGTCCTTTTCCTGCTAAAGTCGTTTGTGGCGTTGTAAATGTTAAACCTGGCGTAAAGGCTAAACCGAGATATGTAAATTGTTCAACATTTTTAGCAAAATTTCCTCTATAATAAAACTGACTAAGTTTTTTAAATCGTGTATTTTATGGAAAATCATGGTTTCGGTTTATTGGACGTTCACCTCCATTCCCCAATCAGAACAGCATGACGAAAGGACATTCAGAGAGTTTTGTAATCAGCTAACAGAATCTGAAAAGAGAACGAAATCGTCTGCATACAACAATAACTGTTAAATCATTTGATTCCAAACCATTTTCTGTATTACAAAATAAATAATTCTTAAAATGTTCAATAAAAAAGAGAGAACAATATGGGTGATAAACCTCCCCTTGTCGCAAGCCAATATTACAAATAAAGTCAGAAGTTTTAACACCTAAATGATATATACAAGATCTAACATCAGCAAATACATTTCTGATAATAGTTAACATTTTACCTACAGTTTCCAGTTTTAAAAAATTGTACCATAATAAACCTCGGTCAACAGAAACGAAAGCTTTTGTAAAATCTGTGAAAGTACAATACACAGGTAAAACATGGAATTCAAGCGTTTAAAGTTAATATAGCATCAGTCGTTCGAACATTTTCACGGAAACCGAACTGAGCATCCGATATCTTATTATAATCATTAACCCAATTTGTAATGCGAGACTTTAATATTTGTAAATAATTTTGAAAAACAACTAGTTAATGTTATTCTTCTATATTTCTTTACGTTATTGGCATCTCCAGATTTATGTAAGGGTATGATTATTTCCTTGTATTGAATAATACCCGTAGAATAGGCGATAGAACAGTTTTTCAAAAATTCATTCGTCAATAAGAATTCGATAAAAGGCACATTTATGTATTGGAGTACTATGCGCAAAATAAATCGCTTGCTTCTGCTGATGTATATATTTTAATGTAATTTTGTTGTACAGGACCAACACTCTACCGACTGAGCAAATATATGTACATACTAATTCTTTGCAAGCTTATTTTTGGACATATTATGAAATGTATTCTTATGGTGGCAATATACATGTTGATAATTGATGAAGCGTAATGACAATATATATATTCCATGTTTCCGGTTGTGTAGCAGAAATACATTTTTAACCCGCACCATGTAATTTAAGTTGGGAGTGATGCGGTGAACCTGTTTAGTCGCATGTAACATAAACGGTCGCAATATAAATGAACACCAAGCGATTAATATTTTTGTGTGCCTACTGTAATGGCAAGTAGGAAATGTGATTATATCAATAAAGGTGGATTCTTCCACTACAGATTTTAGCAGCACTTTATCTAGATTCTCGTATCGATTTTGAATTATATCGAAACGTTTAACATTAAATGAAGGAAACTATCATCAATGAACGCATTTTTTCTTTGTTGCGTATCAAATGCTAAAAGTGAAATACGTCTTGGTGTGCCCGTGTCATAATATATGTATGAGAAAACAAGGAACGTAAAAATAATCTCACACACATTTACGACATATGAAAATATAAGAGCAAGCGCTTTTCCAATATGATTAGAGGCAAATATACGAATAAGCGCTCATATTATACGTTAAGGCGCAACGTGTAAGAACAAACGCAAAACGCAAATGTATACATGTAAGAGAAAGGACAAAAATTTATACTATTTGGCGATATTACACCTAAAATTTATACGATTAGACGTAATGGCAAAATAGGCTCAGATATACGAATAGGTGCACCACTGCCCTTGCAACAAACGGCATCCCGATAGATTCACTTCCACTTACGTATAAAATAAGAAACGAGATCTTATAAGTTCCTGTGGTTTATTAATTGTCCACAAAAGGAATTTGCCCCTTTTGTTTTGTTAAATATGCAAAATGCATATACCTTTTATATGTTTATTGTATCTAAAAATCAAAATATCTATTTTATTTGATATTTGCATTACAGGTGTTATGAAGGTTATTGTAATATTGTGTGCTGTTATTTACGCCATCTATTTATACTTATCAAAGGTAGGGAGGAATTGTTTTTTATACTTCAAGCCTAGTATTCGAATGAATGACCACGCATCAAATGAGGATGTTGCTTCATCCTTTATTTATTTTCTGCTTTACCTTTCCAGGCTGTCTTCTTTGATCCCTCAGTTGACCAGGTCTCACATTATCTGAACAATAATAACCTTCCGAGGATGGAGATTATTTTTGCTCTAATCCACCCACGGCTGGATACTTTGATAATCAAAATCCTTGTGTTGATGTTGAGGAGGAAATATCGGTTAATTCTACACAATCTAAATGTTAGACAGAAGTAACATATTATTAGACTTTAAAACCATCTTTTTATAACCTTTGTCTTTGGTTCAATCGAACGTTTGCTACCCTAATTTGACGATCTTGTGAAATATTTTTGACATTTTAATAATTAGTTTTCCATCTAAGCTTTAATTGAGAGTTGAACAAATTGTTCTAGCGATTCTTTTTATCAGCTTCCATGTTATAATGCTTTTTTTTTCTCCAGAAACAACAAATGGTGGATGTAAATTAATATGTGTTAACAGTAATCTACAGTGTATATTCATAATGGATTGTAATCTAGCTTCAATCATTTTGAATGTTTGTTCCTGGTGTTGAACATCTTAACACAAAGCATCTGGTAGTAATTAAATTAAAACTCCCTAGAATTCTACTGGTGAATTTAAATCGTCACAATGTGCATTGATTCAATCAATTCCTGCCAGTTTGGATTGGCGATTTCAATGGTGATCTTTTGAAGTTAGTACGTAAGTGGAAGTAAATCTATCGGGATGCCGTTTGTTGCAAGGGCAGTGGTGCACCTATTCGTATATCTGAGCCTATTTTGCCATTGCGTCTAATCGTATAAATTTTAGGTGTAATATCGCCAAATAGTATACATTTTTGTATAGACAATCCGACCATTTCTTTAAGATTCATTACGGTCAACATTTTCTTCCATAACTTACCAAACGTACTCGCGTTAGACAGTAAACATCTACATCCATTGGTAATCTATTTACAAACTCTCCTTCCTTGCGGCACCATCTTCGTTATTTTGTTGAAATACATTTTCCTTATCTTCAGATTCTTGGCATGACTTTCTTTTAACATTGTTGGACACTGTCTTTCATACCGCCACGGAACAGCAGAACAAATGCTGAACTTTAACAGGAAAATTTAAAACCTTGGCTGGAACAACGTGTTTTTTGGGGGACACACATCTTGTTCACGGTAACATCTCCTCAAAATTTGCTTAGGAAGAGAGAGAAGTAATTCTTTTGGTTACATTAAAATCACATACATTCAATGCACATCTTCACCATTACAACACACATCAAGTTTTCAGGAGGACCGATTCTATAGACAATATTTAAAATTATATGATTTCACTTCCAATAAATATTATAGGCTTTATAGAAACACATTAAACACATCAATCAAGCGTTTTCGGACGATTTACTTTAAAAACAAATTTAATAAAAACAGGAACGGTATTAAAGCCGAGCGGAAATTTATAAATAATTCCTTTGTGCCTAACTGTACTTAAGCGATGATTAAAACGAGTGAATAATTTACACACTACTTGACTACCACTGCGTTGACAGATTGTTCTAAAATACGAACATGAAGAACTGATATTGTAGATTACATTGGCTAAATCTTTATTATTTATAACCGTGTGTTCTAAAAATGTAGAGCATACTATAAGGGATCTTAAATCATTCACCATGCATTGGTTGATGACATGCAACTGGTGGTTCTAAAAATATTATCTTCTTATGTTTCGCAACCCTAGGCTAACGTTGTTAATTTACCGTTTATCACTTGTTATGTTGCAACCTCTTTGATAACATCTTCCCCGGGCAAGTTTTATGACTTCAGATATCTCGTCAGCCTTGTTGCGCTTTATCCGTTTCGCTTCTCAGACAAAGATCAAAGCAAATGTGAAAAAAGCGACGAGACCAATCAAATTTATCTGGTTTTCAAATAGTGTATCGCCTATGCCGACATATCATGGTAAACATTAGAGAAAAACAATATTTTTTATCGAGCATTGACCCTTAATAGTATTCTTTGCTATCATGTTAAGGCTCCCTCTTAGTTTGTTAAATGGATGTTCAATGAATTTTAATGAACGGATCTATAGGGATATAAAGCACTGTGTTTACAGGCTGCTACTCATAGGTTATTGCTCTAACTAGGGGTGATAACTCCTCCTTGTTTTACTAGAAATACGGCCCAAGCGTGACAGGGTGTGGTCAGGACCTAATTTGTCTCGAGAAGTTGCATTTAAAGTAGCCATAGGCACACCAAATTTAGATTCGGTAACAAGTTGGTGTCAGAAAATTATCAGCCAACTTCTATACTCAGTAGACTGAATCCACGTCTACACGTTCATACATGCATTTGTTCAAAACAGCATCATACATTTGTTTGACCGTGTTCGTGGACAAATATATCACCGTCTGGACGGCTTTCCCAACAACTTTGAACATGGTCAAACAGGTATGCCGCTGTTGAAATTTGTACCTGCATGTTTCATTTTCTTAACAAATGCTGGCAATATCTAAATGAGTAATCAATCTTTAAGAAACCAGCAACTGTATACACGTCCTGGGGACTGCCGCTCCATGTCACTTTGCTTTCAAAATGGTGGCTGGCGAGGATAAAGTGTGGACAGTTATAAATGCTAAATACTTCTATAAAGCGGCATTGCTAAACAAATTGTTGAAATAAATATTACAAATAACTTATACATGTGGCGAAATTAATTACCATTGCAGTAATTGGTCCAAAAGGTGTTAAAAAATAACGTTTGAACTCCTTTTGACGGTACCCCAATGTTGACCTGTTGGTTTTCTAATATTGTCCCTTCATCTAATTAATCAGTATTGGTTAAAGGTAGTCTAGCAGCGATGAGTTTACACGTTAAATTCTGTCTTCATTTTTTTTTTAGGTTGAGTGGTTGGTGACCTTCGCTCTGTTGTCGCTGTACAATAGCATCTTACCAATGAGACTGGCAATTCAAGACTTTCGATAATAGGATGCAGCAAACTATTTTCCTTCCAAACAAAATATTTTCTCTAGATTGATCAAACACCAACATACATCGTCATAAAAATGTTGGCTCGTGTTTGACGATGTTGGACAGTGTAGACAGAAATCCACAAAAAGCTTGGACATGGTCACACACATTTATGACAATATTTTGAACAAATGATCGGGTAGACGGGGCTTTACGAAAATCCTTTAAAAAAATGTGAAGATGTTATAACTATTCGGGTTTTATGCAAACCATAGCACAATTGACTGCATAACACATGCTGCTAGTCTGTCATACAACTATAATTGATCATTCCAATTCATTATATACATTTAATCACTCAATTGTACTCAATAAACTTAAACACTATGGATCTCACAACATTCTTAACAGATGGCTGGAGATCTACGTTTCTGGCCGAACTCAATTTGTTAGAATGGACCTCCATCATTCGTGTTTATGATTACTTTTCAACGTTCAAAAATGTCAACCATTAAAAAGGTTATTTTAAATGGAAACGCAAAAATTTGTGTAAATTCATGGAAGCCTGGACCTCACCTGTTTCGTGAAAACTGTCCAGCAACATGGATACAACTGACCACATGTAAAATCCCTGATAATTCTATATTATTCCTTAAATAACCCCTATCTAATCTATTCAAATATTATTGGGGGAAATACTTACCTCTGACATTCAAAATCTTTCAAATATCAAGTATAATAATATACCAATGAGCTATTAAGATTTACTCGGCGCACAGAAGTGACATTTCACAGTGAAATAGACATTTAGTTTCAACTCTCTGAAATTTTGATCGACGAGTGCACAATTAAGTTAAGTTAATTTAATTAACCAAAAGTATATTACTTACTGGTATACGTAAATGACAGTAATACATGTACATACAAACATATAT
>JARFOD010136386.1:0-13404 GCA_031763545.1 Mopalia muscosa
GTATCTCGATGCTCCATGTAAATGCTGTATGTCCCCGTCTCAAATGACAGACACACTGCTGATCAAATAACATTAAACAAGTTTCAAATAAAAGCCAATCCAATGGTAATGTACGTCGACTATCGGGACCAAGAATTTGATAAACACAATTCAGACATAATTATACCAATACGTGTGATCTTACAACGGGTATCACACTGAATGAATGTCGTATAAATATGGAACAAAACCTGGGATTAGAATGTGTGTGACTGATTGAAGCAGCTGGAATTTGTATTCCCCATTAATTAGCCTAGATTTTAAATAGGACATCAAATGTGTCTTTAATTGAAAAGATTGACGTTACTTGATTTACATGTTAATCTGAGAACTTCCAACATGATAATAACGTTTGTGTTGGTTTGTATATACTGACATAGCATGGTGAGGTGGGGTTTACAGTTAACCCAATTTGCGTATAATGGGGCTGATTGATACAGCTTTACTAGGGAAACTATAGGTTATGACGCTAAACGCATGTGGGTATAAGTTCAACACAAGGCAGTAAGGTATACTGAGTTTCATTTTATATAATCAATACCAAGGATACAGTGAGTAACGGTTTGAAAATATATATTTAATCATAAACCTCCCATGTACATCTTAAATTAAAAACTTGACTTCATCATTGAAGGTATAGTAAGTATAGTAAACTTGACAATATATTTACATTCCAGATTTCCCCTATTATACCAAATTCGTATTCTGATCATTATTTTTAAGATAAAAAAAAACAAAACAGTTCGTGTGTCTATCTTGAAGTTAAACCAAAATTAAGTTTAAGTTCCTATTTTTTGTGCTTGAATTCTATTTTTGTTCAAACAGTAATCTATTTGAAATATATTTTTAATTAATTGTAAAATTATTATAGACTGAGATACATCATTACTTCTGTGCAATCTAATGGGCCACTGTAAACAGACAATAAAGATAGTGTTGGCCTTCGTTCTTGCTGCAAAGAGGAAGTTTGCCAAAAACTGAATATATGGATGGAGTTTGAGAGATCCTGTGCCATTTTTACCAAACATTCGTTTCATATCGGTTTTCATGGTGAGCTTAAGTAGGAAATATCTGTCTCTTACATACAGCTCCAGACAGTTCGGAAGATCTTTATACTCATGATCAGACTGAACGGATTAATTATCTCAGACTTAAGTGATCCTTGTTCGTGGAAAACAGGCTTTAGCACACTAAAAGTCTTAATGTTATGAAGGCTATTTTTCCCATATCCCGTGAACTATATATGTATTCTGAGACACTTTTACCTTTTCATTTGCTCACAAAATGCAGAGATGAGAAAAACACTATTGTCTAAAGTTTCCTTCGGATACGTCTCTGGCTAGAGGTAAAATACCATTAGAGTTGCATCTGCAACAGCGATTTTTTCTGAACATAACAAGTTGTTGCAGCAAATATAAAAACAAACAAGAATATTTCAATCATGTCATTCATTAAAAAAGATTTTTGGTCTTCGTTTAAAAGCTATTATCCCTTTGGATCAACTTTTGACAGTACTCGCTTAGTGAACGAGATACAACGTTTTAACTATGTGTAAATGCCGATTTACAATCGTATACTTGTTACATGTTTTTCCTGTAATTTCTAATACAATGAATTTAAGAATAAATCCACTCACAAGAATTACAACAAATTATTTATAAACACAAATTAATACTGAGAGCATGACTCTTATTATCTATAACAAAAAAGTAGAGACAGTTTTCGTTAAATCCTTAAAGTGAAGTCTTAAATGATAGCTCACATTATCATTAAGGAGCACCATTTTTATCAGTGATACAGAATAATGATTGTCAATTATTACCATCAATTATCCTTTGTGGTTTATACATTTGTTGGCAATTACTAAGAAACCGTTCATTACGTTTACTGATTTAGTAAATATTTTACTGAAGGAGGAATGTTCTGAAATTTGTTAAAGAATGATTGATTTTTTATTAAATATCAATACTAAAGAGAATGGTACAACCAACAGTAAAAATGCTATGCTTTCTGTCTATTACGGTGGTTTATGGTGGGCCAAGATCACGTTATCGCTTATTTATTTGTCGATATCGATTATGCCGTCAGCATTTTCAGTATAGATGAGTTATCTATATCAAAAGATCGCATTCTTGATGGATCTCGAGTATTGCTGACATACTACTAGGATTTATTTTTGTGGATTGAAGTCTTCTCTCGGTATTTGTTTGTTTCGGGGACTTTACAGCTTGTTAGGTAGGCGTTTATACAATACACTTTAGTATTACACTTTTTTACACTACGTTGTCTTTATTTGTTTTCCGTCCTGCCTGTCAGATGACTTGAGATGAAGTTTTCGCATAGCCCACCAATGTTGTTTACTTGCGAAACCGACAGTCAATAATGCGTCAAGATAAATCTGTTGTTTTTTTTTTAGAGTTCGGAACAATGCATTTTTATTACCTTATTTCACTTCAAGTCACTAAATAGCCGATTCAGTTGATATCTGCACAATGTAACGCTCCCCCTATATACGCATTGATATCAAATGCTCCGGGTCATGATGTAAAATACTACTGTTTAAAAAAGATACCCATGAAATCGGCAGTAATCCAATACTCAGTTTTCTCCTTGGTTTTACGGTATACTTGTAGTTTCCCCCATATGACGGCGTCAAGTATGTCAACGCATTGCAGTGTGAACTTCACTAAGTATAGAATGTTGAGCTATCAAAGGAATATAATTCCCTTTGCTTCCAATATTGAAAATTCGGGAATTTGACGATTCTATTGATAAACGATTTAGAAGATTGACAACAAGATCACGACAGCACAATTTTGGGAACACGTCTTTGCTTTTTTAAAAATGTAACTCCGTGATTATTTGCCTGGTTTTGTGCATATGCATAAAATAATGCTGTGAGCCGTAACTGTGTTACGTACGTACGAACGAACAAACGAATGAACGATCGAACGAGTGAATGAATGAATGAATGAATGAATCAATGAAATCAATCAATCAATCAATCAATCAATCAATCAATCAATCAATCAATCAACGAACGTAACGAATGAATAAATAATAGACTCAATCAATTGATAGGTAAATAAAGAAATGAATGACTTTAATTTTTATAATACAACGTTTCATTTTTGTCAATTTTCGTTATGTACAGCATTAATTCCTTTTTCTGAAGCAAGCTACACTAGATTTTGTCTGATTTTGAAAAGCATTTTAATCAGATTATCCTGGTAAATATCCGTCCCTGGCTACGTTCGAGAGTTTCCGGTGTAATTTGACCAATTTGCTACTTGATGGTTTTTTTTTCAGGTTCAATGCAAGCACCAAAGAAATTGCGGACAAAGACAGAACAAATAGCAAGGGTTGTCAAAGACATCCGGAATTCTGATTCCTCAAACCGATTTGGATTGCTTTGGACATGTTTGACGTTTACGTAAACTTCAACATTCCAGGATCTTCTTTAACATGTGTGTTGCAACATGTGTTACTTGACTTCTTGGGATTCCTGTATCCTAAACTTAATATTTTATTGGACGACAAAGAGCAGTTTCTGACCGGGCACACTGAAGCAAAAATCAATCTCAAACGTGTAACTTTTTTCTATTTGTACTCAATTCAATTGTGTATATTCTCAACATTCATCATTTATTAAATATGATAAAAAGAAATTACTCTTTCAATTTATGATAATTACGTTTTATTATTAACAAGCACATACCATCTCTCAATAAATTCCCTGAACCATTAAATAAAGCTTCGTTTTATATCTTTAACGTTTTAAAGGATCGATTTTCTGATGGAAAAGTATTAAAGCTCGATTCTGTTCTCATTAGTTAATACTGCGTATATTTCTACTTCATTAAAGTCTTCAAGATGATTATATTACCTGTGTTCTCCACGTTAACAAGCCATTTTTTCTCATATGGCACTTTAGGAGTAAAGAGCAGTATTAAAATATTAAATACACTGCAGTTCCGGGATATGGAATCTGTTCACAATATTTTTTTAAAATTTGCAATTACAAAAACGTGGATTTATCCGGACCCAAGCATATCTCAATACACGTTTAGAAGTAATGGCTCTTTGAGGGCTCTTTAGGAAAGAGGATGGGTTTTATGGAATCATTATCACCAAAACGGTTCTATGATATGATGGTTCCATATAGAACCATTAAGGGTTCCACCAGAGCCATGACTGAAGAACCTTAAAGCGCAAACGGTTTGCGTATTGTTGTAGATCTTTATTACATAATAACTTAGAATTCTGTAACCCAGATCACACTTCCTCCCAGTCCATGAAAAACCAATGCTGAGTATCACACACCCTGCGTATGGTCACACAGAAATTGCGTTTTCTTCTTTATTGTATATATATTTTTGTAATATTTTCAATAGTCATTTGAATAATACCCGTCCTGCTACAAACATGCTAAGCTTAACGTAGACTAGCCTTCCGATGCATGTTTTTTTTCAAATCATTTTATCTGTTCCATTAGCAGACACTTACGTTTGGAATACACCTCTGCCATATAAGTGAAATACCCTTAAAAGCACCAATCAATCACTCTTGTGTAAATTCGTTGCGTGTAAACTGTGACAAAACCCAAACGAAATACAAATATTACAAAGAATCCTTGTTAAAATTCAACGAGTGATACCTTGCATGTATTGTCTTTCAAAAAACAACTATAATGTCACAAAGAGTCTTCATTGTCTTTCATTCCTTCTTTCATTCGGATACAGATGTAATCATAAACTTTCCTCCAGGCGTCAGCTGCTTCCTTCGTGTAATGTTCACAGAGAACTTCCGAGAGACCATAATCCAGGGCAGGCCACAAACGCTGTTTAAAAGAAATTGACGAAGTAGTACTGGAAAAGAAGCCGTTTCAAGAAGCCGTTGCAACACTTAGTGACACAATATGTCTTTAATGTTATTCGTTTAGGTAACTACATGTACATCTACGTCTTTCGGAAACAAGTCCCAGGTCATGGTATCATTATGCCGTTGTCGATGTACAGTGTAATCACATTATATTCAATGAATTTGTTATAGTAAAAAAATCTAGCGTGCAACAGTTTGAGAATTGATTTCGATCACGTTAAGGTTTTGCAAAGTTTTAGTTATTTTTTGTCCCATACTGTCGGTCACTCACGACTCACTCGATCTTTTAAATGGCAGGAAATGAAATACTGTTTCTTGAAAAATATATCATTTTGTAAACTGCTTTTTGCACGACAAATATACTTCTTGTATAGTTGATATCTCTTACGTTGTAATAAACCAGAAGTGTTGAATGCTCTGGGTAATGTTTACATTTACAATAGGTTTCATTATTTCAGGGATATTTTGTGATGCACTTAATCTGCTCAAGTTAGACGGGATTGTTGTAAAATAACAAAACTGTCAGACAGACCTCAATACACCCCCATGTTAATTATCCACTCTTTCCAAATCTTAACCACTTCACTTGACAGACTTTTCCACAAACATTATTTCAGTGGATAATATCATATTTCTTTATTAAAATGAGACTCAGCAATATAATTCATCTCAAAATGTGTTTAAAAGCTCGGTTAAAAACAGGGGTTTAGAGTTATGACGTTCCGACAACAGTGGTTGCCTTTTGCAATGTTAGACCTATATTTTAACATTTCCGGGTTCTGTTTTTTTTTTTTTTTAAAGAAAAATAAAGCTTTAAAATACGTTTGCAAAAAAACTTTATTCCAAGTTACAGAAAAACGAAATTCATTATAAACCCTTTTCTGCTAGTTTGCAGCTTGATAGGTTTATTGTCCATGTTCAAAATCGAGGAAAGGCCCTCCCTTTTTGTTAATTGATGACCCTTTTTGTAAAGGGGCGTCACTATGTGGCTGTAACGTCATAACTGGAATCCCCCGTATTGGATACAAAAATGAGGAGAGGTAAAATATTGGTGTCGCTGTCAGCTGATGAGCTTAATATTCGCCCTGACAAATCAGTTGACCTACGTGGAATCCCTTTCTGGGTCAAGTTAAAAGGAATTACAAATAACATGCAAACCTGAATCATAGGGACGGAAACGTGACATTTGTTCCATCTGCAATTTTTTCAAAACTTCATATGTCTCGTCAAACTGTATGTCTGCCTGGCAGCATATCGAAGTACAGTATACAATCCAGAATATCTTTAGTATAAAACCTTCAAATTGGTGAAAGTTATTTAAATACTTACTTTCAACATTACCGGTTTGATTTCCCTTCTAGCATGTGTATGACCAACGGCTTTTAACACATTGTCCAAAACAAAAGGGTTGTTTAAGCTCTCCACCGCAGCCCCCAGACCTTCCATGACAGTGGTGGCGTGTTTGTTTAACATTTTATCATCGATTACCATTTCCAACTGATTCTCTTCGTTGATAGTTATTATTTTTGGAAAAATGTCTTTCATATCCGGGTTCGTGTGGAAAAACCTGAAAATAGATTAACAAAGCGAATCAATCGCTGGTAATAATTTGAGAATATTTTATAGCTGACAGCGATATGATACACGAAGTTGATGTGTTTGTAATGTTTTCTTTTTGACTAAAATGTGTGCTGAATGTAATCCAGTCAACTAGTCAGACAAGTGTTATTTTGTATCGATTCAATCCATCATTATAGTAATTTCTACTTTGTGTCTTTATTCTGTGTTCATTCACTGTTGGATCAACAGGATTAAATCCCAACTACGGGTCATTGGCCAGCATTACTGTGGGAGGAAAGATTGGTAAAAAATTAACCCAGGAAACCCACGACCTTCCACTGGCTGCTGGCATACCAACCCACATACGGTTCGCGGGAATCGAACCCACGACCCCAGAGGCGAGGGGGATATGTGGACCAGAAGCATACACTCAATAGAACGTACACATTAGAATACTCCGCCACGGATGCCCCTACTTAGTCACTGTTTTAAATTCGGACAATTTGCAATCGTGGATGGTTGTTCAGATTTTATGATTCGACCCGTATCACGTACCCTCCAATAAATTGAAACAGCGAATAGGACTGAGCGAGGAAATCATGAGTACTTAAAATAAGATGTTGGTCAAGTTATCAATTTAAGCCTAATATTTCTGGATTCCGTCCACAGTTATGTATCATTCCATATAAATAAGCCTGCACTATAGATTGAGAGCACTGGTCTGTGTAAATTTACCGACTTTATGATATTTATCGATCTAACAAGAACCACTTCGGATTCTTAAGAGTTTCCAACCAAATTAGACGCCTATTACTTCTTCATATGTCAAGCCGTGAGACCGAAATTGACACACTCCCTCTGCCGGCGAGGAACCGTGTGAAAATAAACAACAATAGGCACACAGGCGAGCAGTTTTTGTGAGATAACGAAAGTTAGCTTTGTTTATGACTGCCGCACAATTCCAAGTCATAACCAATAAGACCATACTTAATCCTATAAATAATCGCTTTAATGGAAACAATTGATTTCATGTACGATTTGTGTGTATGGTTTACAAAGTGATAATTATTCATATCTTTTAGTTTCAAGGGAGCTCAGAAAGTTTTTCAGGTTGACACCGTTCCAAAAAACGAACCCATGACAGGCACCGAATCGCCAGCAGTAACTGTCTGCCACCTTCGCCACTTAGCAAAGTCTTGTAAGAATGCATTCTAAGAGAGCGGTCTATGTGGTGCTCAATTCCCAAATTGCCTTTAAACACAAACATTAACATTCACTGTAATCATTTTGTAAGCTCTGTACGTTTCATGTCAATAAATATGTAACAATAATATTTTCTGTTATTGCCAAAACGAAAATTGTCCTCCAAATTATATAAAATGTAAGAAATGCTTACTACTACTATCGACCATTGTTCCCACTTTAACATGTAATTACTGTGTATTTTTGTAAGCTGCAGTCCATTTATATTGATGTAGTACGAGACATTTACTGGGCTCAAGGGCGTTTCACTTCTTATGTCAATACATTGTGTATACAACATCCCAAAAACACGAGATACTTTACAAAATTATTGTTACCGCCTTAAACCCCAATCAAACAAACATCGATCTGATCCAAAAAACCAGAAGCTCACAGGCGGGAGCCAATAAAAGTTTCTGATAAACAGCAGCTTATCAGAACTGCTGTTTACACATAGCAGTTTACAAAAAGTAAGCCAATAACCTTGACTCTCAAATCATCACTGGTAACCTTGAAACTCATGTCTTGTCTTATAACTTGTATTAATCTTGACACTCATGCCATCACTGATGACCTTGACAGTCATGGCATTACTGGTAAACTTGGCACTCATGTAATCACTGGTAACCATGACAATCATGACATCACTGGTAATTTTGACACTCATGTTTTCCCTGGTAACCTTGACATTATTGTCATCACTGGTAAGCTTGACGTTCATATCATCACTGGAAACCCTAACGCTCATGTTATCATTGGTAACATTGACACTTATGTCATCACTGGTAACCTTGGCACTCATGTCATCACTGGTAACCTTAACAGTCATGTTTTGTCTGATAAACTTGACACTCATATTATCACTGGTACTCAGTGGTATTCATGCCATTACTGTCTATTATGAACCGCGTTATTATAAACGGGTCTTCAGCAGGTCTAACATTTCGATGTTAATATAATGTAAAGATGTATACTAACTTAGAGATCGGACACAATTTCTGTTACTTTTAAGCCACCAAACACACCAGTAAATTAATAACAAGACATCACTGTAAACGTCGAAATAAACTAAAAATAAACATATTATTACTTGGGATTTTCATGAAAACTTTAATCGATCCGAATTTCATCTGCAGGATATTATCCCTTGTCTTTGCCTTAA
The DNA here is from genome assembly GCA_031763545.1 of Mopalia muscosa. Taxonomy (NCBI): domain Eukaryota; kingdom Metazoa; phylum Mollusca; class Polyplacophora; order Chitonida; family Mopaliidae; genus Mopalia; species Mopalia muscosa. Next base: position 8,885 of record JARFOD010136386.1, read on the forward strand.
CCAGGTCATAAGTTAACCAAACAGACTTCTATACGGTACCCTGTAAAGTGTGATTATCTGCTCTCTTAATAAACCTTTAATTTATTCCTCAAAATTAACAAACTTTCATACTGACAACTGTCCCAGGCCTAGTTATAACAGTATGTTAAGTGCAATCGGTTAACTGTGAACTATTCGGAGAGATGTTTACAGCCGGTTGGCAGTAATGATGACGCTAATGATTTTAAACCATATCATAATCTTTATTGTCAGGGGAGGGGGAGGGGGGGGGGGGGGCATCGTGTTTTATATACATAAAGGAAGTTCAGGCCGCAGTGTAAGTAAAGTATCAACCAATGTCACTGCTCAGCTGCGCAGGAAGCGTATTTAAAAAAAAGGTAGGTATGTAAACATCTTTTTTAATTGCAGTATAGCCAACAATTTGTAAAGCATCTACACAGTTGTCATATTGAATGGTTTGGTTATTGACAGAAATGAATCACCAGAATGTGGTCTGATTAATGATGTGATCCTGTATTATTGTTCCATTAGCCTCAGTTCATTCCAATGACGACTAAATAAGTGCCTCTGTGAATAAATGCATGTGGTTAGATTGGTCTTAAATTGTACTGTTCTTGCTTTAGACCAGACATCATCACCGGTTGACCTCGCTACACTTCATCTAGGTCGGTTCGTCACGAAACTTCTACATACACTGGTAGTGTATGGCTAATTATTATTTTTAAATTCGATTATAACACTCAGACCCTCTAATCCGTATTAAATGTCTTGCCATCAATGTCTAGGGAAGCAGTGTTGGGCTTCGTTCACCACAGTATAACACATACTGGCTGACAGATTTTGCTATCCAATTATATTCACACTCAATGGTGTAGATTAAAACTAGTTATTACACAAATAAATAAATAATTGTAGTTTCGGTGAAACAAATCGGACAGGTTAGCGTTGGAAAATTGAATCAAGCTGGATGTTAAATGATGTGGTCTTTAATTATTTCATCTTGTTTCAATAGTTTGTTTTATTTCATTACCCTTTTCATATTTTAATGAATATTGATTTGCTATCTATGTTATTATTTTACAAGAAGTTGATTGTATAGTACAATACATTAAAGTTTGCTGAAAATATTACAGTTAGGAAATCAAATTTAAGACAAAAATCGACACCTAAATACTGGCAACAACCCTATCGACTACTTACATTTCCAAACTACACACAATTGTTTTTTTGTTTTTTTTAAAACTTCGTTTAAACAGATGACAATTGTTCTTATTTGGCCACCATAACATTGTTTCAAATCCAAACAGTTATCTTTCTTCAAATTTAACTTTTATCAACTTATCCAAGAAATAAAAACACCGAACCTCATTCCTTTCTTTTCATTTGCCCTGATGTTATTGCGTTTATAGTGCAGACTTACCTTGTAAATACAAGAACGCCACTTCCAGTGAGATCGTGACTCAGCAATTTCCAGGTGTCTTGGACCAAAGCAATCTGTTCTGTGGTCAAGCAAGTGTCAATATTCCCTGTTCGAGGTTTCCCAACACATGTCGTCAAAGCTTCGTTTCCCATTGTGTAAGAATGTTGACTATGTGTAATGTCTGATAGCCATCAGTTTTCACAATTTCACAAGTACACAATTCCATTAACAGGCCTCTTATATGTCAGATGGAACACAATGCAAATCACAAGAAATTATTTCACATGGGCCAAAATCACCACGGAGCAAGGAAAATTCCGTTTGCGGACAATTTTATTTGTGGCAACGTCCTCGGAATTCATGGAGTTAACTTCTACGATTTAGTCGTTTAATCGCTACGAACAGGGAAACATCATTCTTAAGAATAGTGGATTATAACGTCATAGTGAGATTCCATACTCCGAGTACCTGAAACAAATCATTCCAAATTTGTTTCATGTTAATTTCCTTCACATTTCCGCACACCATAAATAACCGCCCAATACCGCTTATTCAGATGTTTGATCTTCCATGCCAACACAGAAATCTTGTCAGTTATCAGAAATAATTATCAAGGCGTGACTAAATCTGGATGTAGTTCCCGTAAGACGAGAGCTCATTCTCTAATCCAAGCATAGCTTCTTTGATGTGTTCCTCTACATGCAATGGTGTGATTTACAGCCCGAGAGAAGCACAACCAGCTGGCTATATGTATCCGCAATATTTGTCAGTCCTGAGCTGTAAGAAAACATACCTCAAAAATCATGACCAACAATTATTTACAAAGAAAATGGAAAATGTTTTATGGTCGAAGCAAACCCTTGGACTCCGATATACTATCCCTGGTACAGCTAGCGATCCATATGAAGTCAATTGAAGAGGATTCAAGCTTCCCGGTGTCTATTCTGGCTACCAGCAACAATTGGACGCAGCGATTGTTTTGTGAAGTGACTGTATCATTGATTACGACTGGATTTTGCCCTTGTCTCGAACCACCCAGCCGTGTAAGTTTAACGACGGTCATGTCTCGACTAACTCCAAAATGACCGTCTTTAAGCGCTTTATCTCACTGCTGACGATTCCAACTCACCCATCTGACTGGTCAGCTGTTCTTCCCCGCACAGACACTCCAGTCATGTTGTGATCAGACTGCTTGGATAGTCTTAAACGCAATGCCGTACATTGCCTTCTACAATATGGGGATATGAGAGTAAGAAATAATCCCAGCCAGTTCGTTCTTCTGTCCGTAAGTCAGATGATCACTTTACATCAAGCCAGCATCATTCGATGAAGAATAAAGGTGATGGGTGACTTTCTGTGTGGGTAGAATATGGATCGGATATTTTCTCTGCAACATCAAACAGTATAAAATTGTTTTACTTCAGTGGTTCGTCTCATGGTGTGATTGCCTGCATCGCTGACGTAAATGATTTATAAAACATTTCCAGAGCAATGTTATTATGTTTAGGCATATATCGGCAACAGATTGGATGCGATTCATATTTTATCGCATCTGAAGGCCAACTATTAAATATGATATTTTCATGCTGGTACCTGTCATATCAAATGTGGAGAATACCAACACATTGAATCATTGCAATACCCGATTGTTTTAAATATCTAGTTGGATTTTAGAGATATATGAAAGTCATCAACTGAGGTGGTTTGAACACCAGTACATCTCATTAAAACCATCGCCGTTCTAACTCTCATGCATAGTTTATAAACGGCTTGCTGTTAAACCAGCGTCATTCTACACAGTGATTTTTGGAACATTTTCGTAAATTGTGCAGTGGTCGTCCACCATGTTTTAGTTTCCCCAGGGCTAACTGTTTATTTACAGTACTGCACTGCAGTTTTTCTGTCTAAGGTTATTAACGAATTTAAAGCAGTTTTTAAACACTCCGTTCTTTTTTGTTTTAAACCAATTTCAGTGTTGTAAAGCCCTATATTAAATAAATCTGCACATGAGACATTTAGCGAGATTGTAACTGTGAACATCATTTCATCTCGTTGAGAATGTTTGTTTATGCAGTATTTCGACAGTTGTAAGAAAAACCTTGAGAGACAAATGCACGTTTTAATGGTAATACTTCTATTGCCCGCTACACAATACAGTCTTTATCTATAACACATAATTTAATTATTTCGTCGCGGAATTTTATTTATATCTTTTCTCTATTGTCTATATTGTCATTTCAACTCCTCATTTCGGTCTTTATAATTATTCTGCTGTATTACGTAACTTTATTTTGATGGAGTTTTTCAAATCGAATCGGTTATAAATCATTCTGTATTTAAAATGGATAGATCTGCTATGGTGGTGGGAGAGGGGAAAGGACATATTAAGGATTTGGTCCGAAAGCAGTGTAGCTTAATTAAGCTATTACACATGATGTTATTGTTCTCATCTAAAGTATTGATTGCGGAATTAAATCTAGCTCTTCTGCCAAGTACATGTATGGAAGAATGGTGCCAGCTGTTCATGTTTATTAGTTTTCATCTATAGCGTAGATTTTGTCGTAATGAAAATTTATTTGACAATCATCCGCATGTCTTTTAAACAGTAGCCTGCGCACGGTAGAAAACAGGAAGACAATCCACACCCATGATTACCGAAATGACATCCTGTGACACTCATCAACATGCTGGTCGATAGAGGGACTCGATCCCGTGAACGATGCATCTAAGTAGGATAAGTAAGTGTACAAGCTAACCACTAAGTGACCACCGAGGGCCGGTTTTGTTATGAGGTACTCAGTTAACGATAGCACTGTCGGATGTACTCTACCATACGAAACCCTAGCTACATTTGATCAGTCCGATGGTATTTGTGGTACTTATTTTTATCTTCAACATATTATCCCTCGCTTTGGTCTTTATCGAATCGAAAGTTAAATAAGCAACCAGACCTACTTTAAGTAGCCTGTTAGGCCTGATTAATTGTTCTCTTGACGACCCATTAATTAATTCCTGGATATTTATCTATTTTTCCCAGTGTCAGTCGTCCTACGTGTAATTATAATATCATGTAACACACATTCGTTTAATTTGGAATCAC
>JARFOD010136397.1:0-23868 GCA_031763545.1 Mopalia muscosa
TCTAGTTTAGCATCATATTAAGCTGCATTCCAAATTTGAAGTCTCTATCTTAAGTGGTTTGGCTTCTATCCTGTTCATGTCGTCATGAGGGAAAGTTGGACCGACAGACAGAAAGAAAGAGTGAGTTATAGGGCTGCTCAGTCGCAGCTAAAATGAACAAAAATGGAATGAGAAAGTTAACAGCAAATAGCAAGGGGTTGATCATACAGAACTATGGTCATGCTGAGGTATATTCTCCTATACCAGAGGCACAAACCTAATAAACATTTATCTTTATCATAATGTTAATAATATCACAATATGGTGTTGGGCAATTGGGAGAATCAGTGGTGGCAAATATCACATCTCTAGATCAGTCAAGAAAACAGAATCTTGCAGCCGATTCCTTTAAGCGGATTTTAAGCAGACAATAAGAAACAATCAAGCCACAAATAGCAGGTACAGTGCTCAACAAAGCAGACCAAATAAAGTAACACACACCTGTTTCTGAATGGGCATAATCCGATATTTTCTCACAAAAAATTAAAAATAAAAAAAAACATTGGCAAGTAAAAGCACCAAATAAAAGCCTTCCATGACATATATATTCCACAGCTTAATAATTCCCTGACCCAAAGCACTATCCGTTCATTTAATAAGCCCCTGATAAATTATTAACGGAAACATATCTTTTGACTGGTGTATTAAAGGGTGCAGACCATGCAGTCATTAACTTCACACAGGTGTACTGATTTTACACCTGTACCCAGTCAAATGAAATAAACAGGACTGTGGTTAACACCAACATAAAAAGTCTACCTATTTCTGTTAAACAACACAAAAGCACAGAAAGAATCTGAAAGAGCCATGCATCACAAAACTCTACAGTTTATTGTCAAATATGTCAGACAAAAGACTTTACATGGGTGCTATATGATACACAAGTAGTGTTTATCAGGCTTTCAGACCCCCCTTCTTAGTGATAAAGTTCAAAAGGTCAATTCTAGTTGCAATTCCAAATATCATGAGCTTATTAATTATCACACCATTTTCAGCATCTGTAAAATAAAAAAAGCATGCAAAAATGAAAGCAAAAGAAAACCAAAGAAAAAACAGAACTGACAAAGTGAGAGTTTGGTTTATGCCTGATACTAATATATTGAAATAAAAGATCTGAAGCGAAAGAAAATTAAACAAACTTTGATTATGATAAAAGAAATCCCTACCAAATTTCCAAACTAAAAATAAATTGTCTAGTATAGAGAGAAACCTAAACCACCCAACCTACATGAGGAGACAACAAACTTAAGGATACTTTATCCCCCCGTTTTTTTTTTTCGTTTTTTAGATATAGTTGTAAGAACTTGGAATTTTTTTTTTACCTTGAACACAATTTTGCAAGAAAACAGGAAGTAACTGAATGACTGTTTTTTGGTTCATATAATGTATTACATGTTGATGTAAAATTGAACATTTGATGAAAGAGGTAGCAAAACCTAAAGTGTTTTAGAAAAAAACTAATTTACTTATTATTGTTCTACAGAAAAAATAATTCAGAATATATATTCATTTGTTGCAAAATTCACAGTAGATAATAAGTAAAACAGCGAAATGTAAAAACATTCTGTTGGGGGGTTAGAGTATCCTTTAGTGATAACAGTTAGGCTTTATACATGTATTTTATAATTGCCACCCACAAAAGTAACACTAGTACTTGTGTCAGAGCAGTTGAACGTCTTCATGATCACAACATTATTACAAAGCCAATTTAATGAAAGTGAGAATTGATTAAGGTATGAATGAAAATAATACATGTGCCATCCCAATGCAAGGCACAAAATAAGTGGCATCGCCTAAGTGGATATTAAAATAGGGTCACAAGACAGAAAGTGTTCTGCACGCTGATAGGTCAATTGAAGCAATACTGCCTTATACTGGGTCAAATCGCCCCATGAAATGGCCTGTATGATCACAAATTGCACTGCACACAGACGCAAATTCTATTCTGTTCACAGACACTTTGAACAACAGGTGGCGCCTCGGTCAATGGCGTGTTTATAGGTTATTGGATTAGTTTGATCCATGAGGCTGTAGCAGAAGTCGTTTTACGAGCGCAAAAAAGTTACGCTTTCCAGACAGATATTTATATAGCAAAGCGCAGGGATGGAAGACAAATCCAATGGCGGCAACAGTGAAAGTGTCAACCGTTCAGTCGTGGTGACGGAACTTGACCCGAAACACAACTGGATTGACTTCTCCGTTATCGATGGATTTGTTTATATAGCATTAGCTGCAAACTTTGCATAAAACACCCTAGTCAATGGAAGAGTCTATCAAGAAACTTTATCTTGTTTTTTTTACTCCGGTGAGTTCTTATATTATTTACATTATACATTATTACCAGTCTTATTCTGAAGCCGTAAAGTGTGTCCGGAATAGTGCAAACATACTTCTGAGCAAATACATTTATTTTTATAATTTATTTCCAATTTGAATATTAAGCAAAATTGCTAATTAATATTGAAAACTGCTAATCAATTTTACTAATTGGTTAGCAGTTTTGCTATTCAAATTTGAAATGTTATTTTGTGCCTTGATATTATCGTTACATTCCTAGGCTTGAGGGAGTTTGGTGTTGTACTGGTGCTTTCATAACTAAGGTTCAAGACGAAGCTGATCTGTGTGTAGTGTCTTTGCATTTTGTACTGTCTTTGCATTATTTGTGTTCAGTGTAGTTAAGAGGGGTTTTCCTTGACTCTCTTGGCTGTTTGTAAAATATTAATCATCCATACAATAAGATGATTTCTTGGCTAAGTGCAATATGTTCCAAAACTAGACATGTTGTATTTTTGCTGACCACTGGAGGAACATAAAAATGCAAACCTTTTAGGGTTAAGTTAATTGGGTTATTTACTGTTTAAGTACATTGCTGTCACATAAATCAAATACTCCTCAGCAATGAATCGATGCAAATAAAGTGAAAATATTTTTTCTTATTTTTAGTTTGAAGCAGTTGAGGAGTGAGGTACAAAGTGATGACACGACCGTAAAAAAAGCCCAAATGGACTCTGGTCCTAAGGCCTCTTATGGGTATGGTGGAAAGTTTGGTGTACAGCAGGATAGAATGGATAAGGTAATCTGACACACTTAGAAGATGTGCTGCAGACACTGGGCTTCTGTTCAACTTCAACATTTTCCTGTTATGTATTTTACATGTAATGTGTTCTTATGAATACTCAATTTCTTTTGGAATGGTGGAGTCTGTTTCACAGAGGCTAAGTACCCTAAATCATCACCTGGAATTCGTCCATAAAATTACTATTTTGGAAGCTATTTTAAAGACTTGGAAATGGTGTCTGAAGGGCAGAAGATGAATTTTTTATTTAGAAAGCATTAACATTTGTTATAAAGTTGTTCAATTGGATGCTGTAATATTGTCAAAACAAGCAAAAAAAGTTAGGATTTGTCATGAACGAAATTTGAGGTGATTTTAGGGTAGTCCAGTTTTCCAACTAGCATTATTTCCACTAATGAGATAGAACTTTGACATGTTGTCTGTAGAATTTGTTGGTGTGTTAATAGATATTTATGAATTTATTTCTTAGAATCCTTCTCCTTTTTTTTAAAATTTATTTTGATGGCTAGTTGGATTTTGAAATCATTATTCATATGTGACTATGTATGGTTATATATAGTAATAAACCTAAGAGAAAATCTGTCTTAGTTGAAGTAATATTTTTATCAATTTTTTGTGAGGAATTGAAATTGTTTGTCTTAGACCATTTGAAATATTTCAGGATTTATGATTTACATTCACCTACGGTTCATCCACTCAATGGATTCTTCAGACCTTGATATTGCTACATCAGGTTTTGAAATTGCATTCTAGTTACTACACACACAATGAGTACCCAGTAGGCATATTGTGCTTAGCATTTGACTGGTAATACATGTACAAGTAAGGGAATGCTCATGGTTATTATCCCACAAAATGTTTCCTTATTTGAGCCAGTAACCACCATTTTCCCCTGTATGAACAGTGAAATATTTACCACAATAAGTCTACTTATATCAAGTGCTGAATTCAGCTACATGTATAAGCTTACTCCAAAAAGAATACTTCCTGAATTCAGCAACAACAAAAAAAACCTTTATCAAACACTCTTAGATAAGAAATTTGCCAGATATAATTTTATATCACCAGTTAATTCTAAACATATTAGAAATTACTTTATTGAACACTAAAAAAATTTTTCTCCATATTATGCTTGTTCCTGGAATACTGTTATTTAACATTAGTCAAATCAACAGTGTCCCTGATACTGAATATTAAATTTAATTTTATAATTCTATAAATATCAGAATGCTCAATTCCTTCCGTATTTGGCTTTTTTGTAAAGATTCAATTTGCTGAGAACTAAAAAGCTTGTCTCTGTGACTCTGTCACACCTTGAAGATTTAGCAAGCATATGCCCATATGCAAGACGCAAAAAATTATTCACAGCACATGCCCATGTATAAACATTTCTCTAAAATGCTGGCATACTATCAATGTTGTTTTTTTTTAATTTTTTTATTTTGTGCCCATACATTTAACATAGCGTATTCATAACGAGATGGTCATATACATATCAAGATAATAACTTATATAGAAGATTTTGCTATCTTAAAGATCACTTATACCAACAAATGATTAGAGTGTTCCCACCATTTACAACTTATGTCCAATTATATATTAACTTATCCATAGCGCGCAGAAACAAATTGCATCAACATGTGTTGTTAGATAAGCTCAACATATGTTCAAAGCATGTCACTCATAGGTAAGAAATAAGGTTTGGGTAGGCTAGACATTATCTCGACTTATAAGTAGCTTACAAGTAATGTGTATCAATGATCACATAACTTACCTACAACTTATGGCCTGCATATGTGGGACATATGAGCCTTACGCTGGCATATGTTGAAAACTTGTGTGCATGCAAAAAAAAAAATTCTGATGACCATGCTGTACTATGTCGTATACCAGTGTGGTTCAGCATTCTTTTTAACTTTTAGAAATCTTACCCATAACTTATTTGACCTATGCCAGCATATTTGCCAAATTTTCCATACATCTTCATACGCTGGCTAAATTGTCATGGTGTAACAGGGCCATTAAATAAAAAAGAGCACATAAATGGTAGTCCAGCATCAGACAGGATGTTATGAAAAAATTTATATAAAGACTAATGGGTACAAAATTGTTATTACTATAATATCTGAAACAGCTCTTACAACTGGTCAATTTAATGCAGTTTAACTTTTAAGAATTGATCCGACACTTATTATGGAAATGGCCAATCTGTGTGACAATTTCCTACTTAATTTCTAGTATGATATCAAGGCTTCAATTTCTATTTGAAGTAACATAAACTAGCAAGATAGGCTAATGGAGGTTTAAACAACACACAGAAAACATTTTAAACTTTATAGTAATAACCTCCATTTTTAGCACTGACTTTGAGACCACTAAATTATGCATTATTTGCATTTTGCTAATAATTTTGACAAATTCATCAATAAAGTTTGTACTTGAAATAGCTTGTTTTATAAAGCAATTTTCCTTTATAATTTTTTATAAATGCATTTTATGTATTTAAATAGTAGTAAAGCAGCAACAAATGCAACTGTTTAGTTACTCGCAAAATTTTAGAGGAAGATTTAGAAGTTATGCCAGAACAGATAACCGCACAGTCCTGTGTCAGCACCTGTCATGTTGTGTGCAAAGTTTTAAACCTGTTAAAGTGATTTCATGTGTAAAATTTTACTCTTGTTTGAGTGATTTTGTGTGTGAAGTTTTTAACTTGTTCATTTTCATTTTGTATGTTGAATTTTATTACCTTATAACTTCTATAAGCTGGGACACTCTAATTTTGAGACAGGCCACATAAATTACATGTAAGGCCCCCCTGTTGTAAAGCCTATTTCTCTGTTCCAACTGCTAGAAGTTATTAAGTAATTATTAATGTTATGTGCTATGATACAGTTTGAGAATTGTATTAACATATGTTTTTGTTGACCTGTGTTGTTAATGTTTTGCCCCCCATGTTGTCATATTTAGTCTGCGGTGGGGCATGGGCATGTAGAAAAGCTATCAAAGCATGGAAGTCAGACAGATTCTGCAAAAGGATTTGGTGGAAAGTTTGGTGTTCAGTCAGATAGACAAGATAAGGTGAGATAATGATATTTTCTGCTGTTGTCGGATATAGGTTTATGAACTTTTCTATTTAAATTTGATAGGAATCATCCATGTCTAACACAGTGTGCATTTTTGTGACCAGTATATAAAGGCCCTGTCGCAAAGGGTAGCATATTCAAAGTGAAGTGATGCTGTATTTGCTGAGCAGTGGAGGAATATCATTTTTTAACGTAACGGATAAGTGTGTATTTTTGCTATAAGAGTACATTGCTGTCATATAACAGCATATGACAGTCATATAATAATATGTCATGGATGGAATTCAAGACTCTGATAAAGTGAAAAACATTGTATTTCTGTTAAAGGAACAAATGTACTTTGAATAAGCGATTACTGTTAGACAGACCTCATTGATATATGTATGTTGTGGTATGTAGGCCTACAGTATACTTACCATAATACTTATGGACATTTTCAACATAATGTTTCCTTGTGTTTGTAGGTTTATTATTCATTCAGTTAACCAAAAGGAAACAATTTATGATAAACAGTGCAGATCCTTTATTTTCTTATGTATTATTTACATACTTAAAGCTACAAAAGCATTATGAAACAGTTAATATATGTATATACACTTTCAGGATGTTATTTAAAATTACTTTCTTGTATGACTTGATATTAAATCCATGCAAAAAATGTAGGAATTAGATATCTGATTTATATATTTTACCTGGTTTTCAGGCTGCCGTGGGTTATGACCATAAAGAAAAAGTTGACAAACACGCTTCACAAAAAGGTTAGTGCTTCTTGCCATTGACATAAATCTTGCAGTGCTGATTTGGTTTATAAAGACATATGTATGAGAATTCTTGTCTTGAGATACATAGCTCAGTTTCTCAAAGTTCTGGTCCTGGTAGTCAGTTACTCGCGTTTGAATCCCGGTGGAGACGCACAAAATTGTCTTTAAAATTGCATTAAAAATATATATTATTGCATTCATTAGTATAAATATTCATGGCCTCTGGTTAAGGGCAGTTTGTTTGGAGAGTAGCACTGCTGTCTTCATATAACCCTGGAGGAATATTAACATCCAACAGCATCAAAACACCTCACATTTTAGGGTTGTGCTAGTGTCAATTATTGTTGGAATACGCCACCGTCATATAAGTGAAATACCCTCAAGCACAGCGCAAAACTGTGCTTGAGGGTATGCACAAAACGAGAGTCTTTGTGCATATTTATTTATTGATTGATTGGTATTTTACCAGAAAGGCAGAGTAACTGAGAGAAAAATATACTAGCAAATTATATATAACCTTGCCCTTTGCTTTGAACCCTGCTTAGCCTGTACATGTAGTACCAGTAGTTCTGGCTGTCCACAAATTTATAAATATATATAGTGCTATATAGCAAATATTTCTCTCTTCATTTATTCAATATATACATGTATAGTGCTATGTACTAAGAAAATGACTAGTTTGCTTTATGTCAAGTCTCTAAACTTCCTGATTCTGAAATAATTTTTACATGATTTATTATACGTTCTTATCTGTTAAAACAAGAATTAGTTCTGATATCATAGTGATAATTTGCAATTAAGCTTAATTCTGACCTCTAATCATTTCCTGCTTTTAAAATTTGAAAAGAAGTAATTTTGATGATAGGTTTACTTACCCTCTGTAAATATAGCTTATTATTATTTTACATATACATTTATAGAAAGTGTAGCTTACTTCATTTTACTCAAATTCCTTTTCTAATCCATGCGAGCTAATGAAATCTGTTTGATTACACCCAATGATTTTATGGACCCATTACTTAAAATGTATTTAAAAAGTAATTAAACCTAATTCTATCAACAACCCATACTTTTGTCATATGATAACCAATGTTTTTACATCCATATCTTTTCATGGCTTACTTTACCACATCCGATTGTATAATAATGACATCTGAGTTTAATAACTGTAGAAGAAATTATCTGTAAGGCCTACTCAATTACTTTCCTGGTTCATTTTCCATCTGATATATATTTTTGTTTGGAAACTTTGCATCTGTCTTCCAAAAAGGATCCAATTTGCTACAGAGGGATCACTCAACGCAACTTGCAAAGTGGTAACTTTTTGTGGCGCAACTAATTAATAGTTATATTTTTTGTCAAAGGAAATATTCCAAATATTCTTTTTACCACTGAGAAGGGTTTAGAGAAAATGTGCGAATCGGCTGTACTACATTTAGTCAATATGGATTTAAACTTGAAAAGAGGTAAAAAAATTTGTGAAGTAGATAAATGTGACCTTGTCACCCACTGGGGTCTTATGAGGTCATATAAATCATCAGAAAATTAGGGCCAAAGTAATACTTAGCAGTCCCAGGTTCAAGAGATAGTTTGATAATAAATGTTAAAATTTGTGTTTGATGTTGTTGATCTCTGGATAATGGGTTGATCTCAGATTTCAATTATATCACTTGAGAGACTTCTCACTCCCATACTATTCCCTCAGACTACTCTACTGGCTTTGGAGGTAAATTTGGTGTTCAAAAGGATCGAGTGGACAAGGCAGCAGTGGGATGGGATTACCAGGGAAAAGTAGAAAAACATGAATCTCAAAAAGGTTTGTTACAAAAGATTCAACAGCATGAAAATTAAAGATCTACATGTATTTAAGGCGTCAGGTATTCAGGAGAAACCATTCCATTTTTAACTCCACTGCTTTATTTATTTTGGGTCATTTTGTTTTCCTAAAATGTTTTTTTGACTTCTTTCCATAGTTCTGTCTACTATAAGCTATTTTCCATATTTAATTTTTTTCCCTGGCTTGCACTAACTCCATGCTTGTTTTTTTGCCAATAAAAATATTGCTCTTATGTTAGGAAGATACCCTTAGGCACAAATAAGGACCAGAAATCAGGTAATTGTTTGTGATGAAGATAGATACCCATGTTCTCACCAGTGATATAAGATTCTGTTTTCACAGACCTGTGGATACTGTGAATACACAAACATAAGTGAGCTGTGATCTGAGACTACATTTGTCATAACACTACAACAACACTATCATTTTCAATTGATAACCTCTGTCTGCCCATCTCGTAAGTGGACAGTTACAATAAATTGCTGCAAATGTCTACGTTTAAATAATTACTTTTTAAAGGGTTTGCAGTTTTTGGACTTTTACACAAAATACATAAAAGTCAAACTCAAGACTTATAATTTTCAGATTACACATCTGGGTTTGGTGGAAAGTTTGGAGTACAGAAAGACAGAGTTGACAAGGCAGCTGTAGGCTGGGACTACAAGGCCAAGGTCGAAAAACATGAGTCACAAAAAGGTATTTTGTTATCTTCATTTTGTTGTGTTTATTTATTTCAGTTTATTTTCAATATAAGTTTAAACTATATGTTTGTTTTTAATTATGTAATATATGTAGACAGTAAAGCTTTATACTAATTGTAATAGGTGCATAAAAAAAGTTGTCTTGAAACCGTAGAGAATATATCATAACCATTTTAAAAAACTAATATTATAATTAGTTACCTGCGAAATTTAAACTGGCAAAGAATTGGTGATTAATCCAAATCTCTCAGGGAGGATATTTTTATATGATCTAAATTATGCAGTGTAGAGGCACTCTTTTAAACGATCTAAATTATGCGGCTAAGATAGGTGTAAAGGCACTCCTTGTGAGAAGAATTTTTTTTTAATTACGCCTTAGAAACATTTTATAATGAAAATTTAAAACAATTTTATAACAGAATTAAGATTTTTGTTTTGTTGTCTGTTGATAACCTTAATATTTGTTTATTTGTCTAATTTTCATCTTGTTTGCTAATATGTTTTATGTTTGTTAGGAGATGATTAACAAGAATTAAAAAATCGGTGTCTATTTGTTCCTTTTAGAGTTTTTTTTAGTTAAATGTGCGGTTAATTTCAGACTATAGTCAGGGTTTTGGAGGTAAATTTGGTGTCCAGAAAGACCGACAAGACAAGGCAGCAGTTGGTTGGGACTACCATGAAAAAACAGAAAAACATGCCTCACAAAAAGGTGTTTGATTGCATGAGTGCTGAAGCTATATGTGCATATATAGTCAACATGCCGTAGTACTTTATAGATGCAGTCAGTTTGATTTTGTGTAGTGTGCTTTTGTATTTGTTGTGTGCTGTTTTCAGTTGCATTAAACATTGCATGTTTCTGTTTGCACTCTGCAGGGACTTAAGCTTTTGTAGATACATCATACATCCAGGATAAATGCATTGAACAGTAGAAAAGACTGGTTCTGCTTTTGTCTTGAATTAATTGTTTCAACAAAGCATCAATTTCATCTGGGATCAGATCAAAATGCCTCTACCCTCAGCAAACCATGAATGTGTTACTCAGCTATCTTGTTCCAATCAATCCATTCGACTAGTTGGTCAAACATATCAAGTCTGCCCAGTTGGCATGTGTAGTGTATGGCTAGTGTGGCCTACCTAGCAGACTTCATATGTTTGACCAACGCTCGCAATGGGTCAATTGGAACAAGCTAGCCGAATGAAACATTCACGGTTCGCTGATTGGAAGGGTAGTGACGTTTCATATCCCTCTACATACAGATCCTAGATGAAATTGATGCATTTTTTAAAATGGTTAACCCATTTTAAGACCTGCTTATCTCATGTATTTTGTACACCGAATTTATGTTGAATACATTTATACTTCATTGAAAAGTTATTTTAATTTTATGCTATTCTAGAATATAAAATACATGTACATTTAATGGTAGGAAAGTACCCATGAGAAACAAAAGGCTGTAGGCTGGTCTGCATTTTGATCGTTCAATACATTTATGGGCACATTATGCACACTTTCTATTGTGAAAATCGTGATGTTTGTAGTTTATTGTTTTGGGTTTTAGGTCTTTTGCTTTTTCCTCAAAAAACTCTCAGGGACCTGTTTTAAAAAGCCTTTGCACATTTCCACACACCCAGTTACTATAATGTACCAAGATGAAAAGCACAGTGTTGCTATGGCATCTGCATGTAGGAAATGTTGCAAAACCTTTTTGGAACTAACCCGAGGTGTAAGAGACAATGTATCTTGTATTATGTCACAGCAGCAAGTTCAAGAATTAACTGGATTGTTATGTTGATAAAAGAGACTAAGGCTAGTTTAGTGAATACAAGATAGACTTGTACTCTATATTTAACAAAAGTTACATACTGAGCTTCTACTTGAATAGAAGATTCACTGAGTTTTAAAACATGATTTGGGATTTTGAAGTGAAATTATACTGGCTGCCGTGACAAGTACAGCTACTTGTCATCATTCTTATTGTGGTCTTTTTCTAATCATGCTTCTGTTTACTTACCAACTTTGATTCAGGTGGAGGAATTTGTCTGTTCTGTGCTTATTAGACCATCTAATTTTTTGCTTCAGACTTCACAATGTTAAATGCACCAAATTGTCATTCAGGTCAAGAGAGACACATAGACTGGCTGATATGAAATGCAACAAATGAAGTTTTTTAAATTTCAGTATGGCGCAAAGCCCTAGTCAAATAAAATAATTATAAATTGCACACTGACGGACATGTCAGGCACCTTATTACACATAACAGGTAACATGATATGCCGCCTGTTGACCATCAGTATCTCCGGCAATCATGGGGGTGAATTTTACGAGATTTCCTCTCCGTTTTTCACTGTAATTAGGCTAGGTGCGGTGTGAGGTGGACAATCTGTCAGAGATAAGGGAAATGCCCTTGAGTACTATGTTACGCCCCAAATCAAATCTTTTGGTATGTTTTATTTAAGCACATGGCTAAATACTGAAACAATGAAAAGGCCTGTTGGTTTGATTTCATTTTTACTTTTCACTGCTGAAGCAGGTGATTATCATGGTTTCAACTAAACTATAATTTTAAAAGCACTTTTAATCAATCAATTTTCTTTTACTAGAATTTCAAAACAAGTGGCCTTCTGAGAGTAATAATCGTCCAGTCTTATCTTTGTTCGTTGCTTAAACCCCAATCAAATAAACAAACAGACAAACAAACGGAAGTAGTAGTTTGCTGTCTTTGCTTAGCACAAGAGGACAATTATTTTACAACAGTGATTTGCTTTGCTTATCTGTATTATTTTAAATTTAAAAGCTATGAAAAAGTAACATGATCGAAATATAGATCAACATTGTCATTGTTTTGATGTATAAGCTAAGCAAGTTTTGAACTGTGCATGTGTATCATGAATGTATTTTTAAAGTAGTCTCTATCTCAGTGGGGTAAGAGTATACCTACAGTTTGTAAATGTAACAGACTTTAACCCTAATCTTATCTTAGAATACTAAATTGCCACCATTTGAATAAAAAAAAATGTTCGTAATTAAAAATAATGATGTACAAATATTTCCGCTACTCCTTAACTTCCCAAATGATGATATAAAATCTACATGTATGTGTTCTCTATTTCACTTTTTGTGGCACACTTACAACTTAAGTTAATTTATAGATGTACCTTATTGAAACTACACAATTGCTTGTCTCTGTTTTTCTAGTGGTTATGGTAAACTAGTCATGCATGTGACCTTTCAGTTTCTGTTCATATATTATACCATCTACATTCTGAATATATTATTATAGCCTTGGCATTTATATCTGCATTTCTACTTAGACTATTCAACTGGGTTTGGGGGGAAATATGGTGTCCAGAAAGATCGACAAGACGAATCTGCTCTTGGGTATGAGCACAAAGAAAAACTTCAAAAGCATGAATCACAGAAAGGTAGCTCTGTCCCCTTTATCTATTAGTTAGAGCGTTCTATATTCTACCATTCTTTACTGGGTACTCCACAAACTGCAGAACCATGAGCATGTGATATCCAGCTTAAGTGCTATGAACACCTAGGTTGTCTTATTTGATCTTATTTGAAGTAATTTCGTATCTATAGAAGAGCTAAAGACTGCATTTACGCCAAGTCTTTTAAATCAATATTTTTACTGCTTGGAACCCTCTGGCTGAAGGCAGTTTGTTTGAAGAGTACATGTAGCAATGATGTCTTTACTTAGCACTGGAGGGAGATTAACTTTCCAACATTATTATTATAAACACCTCACATTTTATGGTTGTACTTGTGTCCAGTATTGTTGGAATACACCATCATATAAGAGGAATACCAATTCATGATGAAAGTAACAACTTAGATTGAAAAATTAACATATTCTGAAATAAAATTATGCTTTTATGTCATATTAAAATGTTTTTAAATTTACTATATGAATGTATTGTAGACTATTCCCAGGGTTTTGGTGGGAAGTTTGGGGTACAGAAGGACAGACAGGATTCTTCAGCTGTGGGTTATGATGATAAGACAAAGACAGAACTCCACCCTTCACAAACAGACATGAAGAAAGGTTTCGGAGGGAAATTTGGAGTAGAAAAAGAAAACCAAGATCAGGTTTGTTTGATTCAAATTTTTCCTTATACTGTCAGATCATCAGAAATTATTTTTAATCAAATGATGGGGCCGTCGTTCAGTTGTTGGTCTGCTGAGCCTATTTTGATGTACTGCTCACTGGTTAAAATGATGTGGTTTCGCAAAATAAGGTGGTGTTTTTATTTTTTATAAGATTTCCTCTTGATTTTCCACTATATTTAAAGTAAGGCTCACTGTGAAGTGGACACTCCTTGTCATATAATTGAAATACCCTTGAGTATGACGTGGAAGACCAATCAAACAAACACAATCAATGAAGTAATGCGGCGATGGTAAAATATTTTGGAACAAGAATCCTTCAGTTTGTTGGTTTCTTATGATGAGATACTCACAATAAGTATTTGGGTAACAGAATGAAAAGAGAAAACTAATCTAATGCATAAAGTCAATTTTTATGCCAATCTGATTGAAAACAGATTTAAATTAACTTTACTGTGTGTTGTTGTTGTTGCCGCCGAACTGGCGTAATCGTATGGTCTCAATTGTTCAATAAAAAGTCACATAACATAGCCGATATAAGTGAGTTTCCTAAACTATCATTTTCAAGTTTTATAGTTATTTATCCTCCCTGATTTATCATCTGGAACTTATTCAAGGGAGGCCATATTTGCCAGGATTTTGGCAGGATCAAGGCACAGAATTAATATTCTCGGGTGTTAATATAGATCAGGTTTTAACCAAATTAGATCGATCCATAAGTGCATGTATATCTCTGTTTCTCAATCAGTCAGAAGAAATGGGACATCAGTCCTTCAAATAATTTTCAGTGAGGCTGAAAAAGAAGTATATAGGTGACATTTTGATAGTAGTGCCTAGCCGATTTTGTGGATTCCTTGCCATATAAGTGAGATACCCTTGAGTACAATTTTAAACCCTAATCAAACAAACTGATTTTGTGGAAGAGATTATTATTATTTTTTTTTTAAAGAAATAATCCAGAATGACTTCTTTTGCATTTTTTAATCTGATATCTTTAAATGTAGTCTGCCAAGAGTTACGATGACATGAAAGGGCCTTCAAGTGGTTATCAAAAGACAAGAGCAGAGGGAGGTAAATTCTATCAAACAAGTTTTTATTTAGACAGCCATGTTTTAAGCACCTTTACCTATTTGTTTTACAAAAGTTAAAAAAAATGCTTTCTGTACAAAAATTCTGGAAAGCCTGGACATTTATATATATACTAATGTATCTGTCAACTATTTTGTTGTTTAAGAATTTTTACTTCTGAAATGAAGCTAGCTGGATGATAAATTGACCATCCTTAACTTGTAACAAATCAAATACGTACTTGAAATTTGAAATTTTGTTAAAAGCATTTGTTAATGCAAAATATCTTTGCATTTAGTTTTAATCAATTGAGAAATAAGCACATTTACAAACTGGTGGTATTTACTTATTATTTTGTTTAAAATTTATAACAGGCTCTGGTGGTTCTAAAAATTTACGGGCTAAATTTGAGACAATGGCCCAGTCGGGAGAAGAGGAGGCGAAAAAGAGAGCTGAAGAGGAGAGAACGCGTCGAGCAGCACAGGAGAAAAGAGAACAGGCGGAACAACAAAAACAACAGGAGGTACTATGTCTAATCCTTTCACTGTCATAATACTCTTTCCTTGTTTTTAAAGCAAATTGCTCTATATCAACTTTACTTTAGGCCTTTCAGTCATAGAAAAGTTTCAAGTGGTTTTACGACCATAAATGTAGAGGTAAACTTAGTTTCCATGCATGTTGGTACAACGACTGCAGTGTAAATAGGCATATTATCTGGAGCCCTGATACTGCTTATACCTTGATCATAATCTATCCCCTTGGGTAATTGGCCTCTGGCTTGTTTGGTTGTGCTTGTGTCAATTATTGTTGGAATACACTGCTGTCATACAAATTACCAATCAATCAATAAATCTTGATGAATAACTAAATACAACCCGCAAATATTGGCAAATTTTTTGCCTGTTCCATTCAATGGACTCTAATGATAGCAAGGGCATATCTGCTTCATGGAGTCTGATAATGGTGAGTATCCAGTGTCAGTTACTATCAGATGGATAAATGTCTGATAAGTTCAAGTTTATATAAATACATATAAAAACATAAACAAATTTTTTGTTTTTGAAGTACATATATGTTAGTATAATAGTATCTGGTCTATGGGATTCCAGTGTAGTAAGTTAGTGAGCATCGAGTATATGGGAATCCAATAATAGCAAGTTAGTGAGTATCCAGTTTATGGGAGCCCAATAATAGCAAGCTAGTAAATATCAAATTTATGGGAACCCAATAATAGCAAGTTAATGAGTATCTAGTTTATGGGAGCCCAATAATAGCAGGCTAGTAAATATCAAATTTATGGGAACCCAATAATTGCAAGTAAGTGAGTATCCAGTTTATGGAAGCCAAGTGTAACAAGTTAGTGAGTATCAAATTTATGGGAAACTAAATATAGCAAGATAGTGAATATCAAGTTTATGGGAACCCAATGATAGCAAGTGAGGGATTATCAAGTTTATGGGAGTCAAATAATAGCAAGTTAGTGATTATCAAGTTTATGAGAGTCAAATAATAGCAAGGTAGTGAGTATCCAGTTTATGGGAGTCCAGTGTAGCAAGTAAGTGAATACCAAGTTTATGGGAGTCCAATATTAGCAAGTTAGGGATTATCAAGTTTATGAGAGTGAAATAATAGCAAGTTAGGGATTATCAAGTTTATGAGAGTCAACTAATAGCAAGTTCGTGAGTATCAAGATTATGAAGTCCAGCACTAGCAGATATTAATGATGTAAGCAGGAGTTTAAGTTACATGTGTATTGATTGGTTGTTGGCGGATTTTCTGCAGGCACGACTTGACGAGGAAAGGTGGAAGAAAGAGAATGAGGCTCCCGAAGTGGATCAACAACAAGAGGTGCCACAGAAACAGTCTCCACCCCCTGTTAACAGAAACTCTCAACCTGAGGATATATACGAGGACGCTGCAGCCGGTGAGGAGAAAGAATATGAACCAGAGGATACGTATGGCGAGGCGCAATCTGCGGAGAGTCAGAGACTAAGCTACGAGCCAGAGGCGACATACCAGGAGGCGGCGACAGTGATACCAAAACCAGAGGAAACTCAGGACATATATGAAGAAGCTTATGCTGGGTTTGTATTATTACATAGATTACATCTCAGAGATATCTGTTAGGGGAAAGGGGGGGAGTTGATTTTATAAAAGGCATACATTTCTATACGGAATTGTACACCTATAACATAGTCAGTTTTTAAGAAATTGGAAGAGTTGTGTGGGCAAAATTTAGCATATTCCACCATTTATCTAACTAAAACTTTAGTGCTCATTAAACATCAATTGTCTTCAGTGACCATTCATGGGTTCAAGCGTCCTGTTGCCATGGTGCTGTCTGAGATCTGGGCAACAGAATGCTGAAGTTTTTGGTGATGTTTTTATATCATTTCTTTGTGATTTTCCAGTCTTGTCTTGCGGGTGATGGTGGTCTCTTCACCCATTGGGTTGACACATTGTCATTTAAATAACCTTAAGTACATACTTGGTGTTAAACTATAAAAAAAAACACACACAAAAAATAACACCTATGGCAATTCTCAAACATTCTGTATTAGTACAGCATTCTAATACAGCAGGATTTAAATAGAATTAATTGGATAAAATATGGACAGTTTGAGTTCAACATTGTTCTTGTTTAACTTTGTGCAGAGAAGAAACTGCTGAAGCTGATATTTACGACGAGGCTGCTGGACCAGTAGATGATAAATTCAATGAGCCAGATCCTGCCAATGAAGTCTATGAGGCAGTTGCCCCAGCCAATGGATTAAGTGCAGTTGCCCTTTATGATTATCAAGCTGGTAATTTACTTTGTTTTACAACCGATTACATTACTTTCCATTCATTATGACTATGGACACTTTGTTACTTCCCTTTTGGGAACGTAGCCAACTGTGTATCACAGACCATCAGGTATATGAGGGAGTCACATGATGTGGCTACAGCAATTGTGGGGGTGTTTTTTTTAATGAGGTTTCTGCTCGTTTTTTTCCACTGTATTTAAGGAAGGAACAGTGTTCAACTGACAATCCGTCATCATTTGAGTGAAATAGCTTTGAGTAAGATGTTAAATCCCAAATAAACAGATCTTATATCACAGAGATTTGTATGAATACAGACATAATTTTATTCAGGAATGAAAAATAGGGTGTCAAATATCCTTTTTTAGGAAATGTTGTCTCAAGTTCTAAATATAAGAAATTGGTTTATTTTACAGCTGATGAAGATGAGTTGACATTTGACCCAGATGACATAATTGCAAATATTGAGCAGGTGAGTCCTATTTACTGTAGACTTTCACCTCGATGTTTATTTATTTACCTGTATTATGACCAGACCTACCATCACCGTAATATTTGTAAGAATCAAGCATGTCCAAGTTTGTTTGTTTGTTTGATTGATTGGAGGTTTAACGTCGTTCTCAACGGTATTTCGCTTATATGACAACGTGCCAGCCCAGTGGGTGAAGGAAACCACCCTCGACACCACTGCCAACAAACAAAGACAGGACGGGACAAAGACAGGACGACAACAACAGGACGCCAACAACAGGACACAAGACAGACACCACAAACAGATCCGCTTCCTGTTCCCCTTTAGCTCTGAGAGCACCAGGGCAAAATGAAGCTCCCTCCAAATGCCCGCAGCTTGTCCAAGAGTTTTGATTATTAAATGCAATTTTTTTATTGTTTACTTGGTTTGTGCCCTATTATATTATATAAAATATAATAGAATATATTAGAATCAATGCTTTGTTTTGTTTGCTCATGCAATATTTGGTTTTAATATAATTGTATAATCAAAATACTATTTAAAATTTTTTCTTTTAACACCTATTTTTTATTTTTTGTTTAATTCAGATTGATTCAGGTTGGTGGCGAGGAGAATGCAATGGAAAGGTTGGACTGTTCCCTGCAAACTATGTGGAACTCAAGCAATGATTTTCTGAGCCAGTTCATTTTATCATTACCGCATCACATGCCTTCCTCCATTCTGAACCAACATTTAAACCAATAAAGACATTCAAGCAAGAATCATCCTTTAATTTCTTTGTAATCTTCCAAATCAAGGTTGTCAAAAGCCTTTTTGGCCAGTCTTTGGTATTTGTTCTTTTAGTTTCTTCTCTTCTGTTAAATAAACTGTGTTAACCATGGCATTGTATATGATAAACTGTAATGAACGGTAATTTTTAATGATAATACTAATTATTTTTAACATAATTATTTTTCTGCTATTGCATTCCTCTATGTTGGCCATACATTGTTATTGAGGTATCTTCCTTGTTTTCTCCCTTGATTGTTGTCTTATTCTTTCACAGTGATTGATCAGGTAAGGAACCAATAGTAGGCCATATCATGTTGTGTCATTATGTGGATATATTTTTTTTAACCAGATGACACAATGAAAAATGAATCTTTATAATCTATAAGGTTGAAAATGTTTTTGTTTACCTAAACTTTCCAGCGCTATAACGAGAAAAAGAAATTCAGTGTCATCCTAACATAGCTTAAACAAGCATCTCAGTGCGCTAGATTTATGATGAAGTTACTATAAACTTTATTTATTAATTTGATATTACATGTACAAGGTAATGCGCTATAATTTGGCAGCTAAGAATCATACCCCTCAACCGAGAATGGCTTATAAATGCGCCCCAAGATGTCACATTGTTCCTGCTCATTCATTATAATGGCTGTTTATCACAAACTTGAATGATTTACTTGACAATCATCTTACAAATGATATCAGAACAATGCACTATTATATAGAGAAGTTGTCATCTCACAAAACGGTAATAATTTTTGGTCATCCAGCAAATCGGTTATGATAGTCCGCAATGACATGTATGCTAATAGGATAAAAAATTTGGGGTTCAGCTGTGAGCCTCTTTAACGCTGGCCTGAAACACATTTTTGAATCCCGATGGAGGCAAGCAAAATATACTTGCTCTACAAAAAGATTCGGGTTAACTTTAATTATCCCAATTTCTATATGTCTCTGAAGCAAGTGACATTTGCTGACTTGATGAGGAATAAATACAGTGTGTACAAAATGGTGTCAATAATAGTATAATAAAGGTTGATAATCTGGAAAATGCCTTTATCTGATGACAGGGATAAAATCCTTACTTTTCTCTGTTGACTACTGAAGAAGAAATCAATTAAGAATAACAGTCTCATGTAAGCAAAAAGTTATTCAATTGACAAATCATTGACATATTTTGAAGTTTTGCTACAAGCACACATCATGTAGTTTAGTAAACAAATTATCCTTCCTTCGGGATATAATCAATCCCCGCCTTTTTTGTGCTGTAGCAGACTTTGTCCTTATGTAGGACAGCGTTCATACATTCTGATCTCTATATTTGAATTGATTGTTACAATTTTAGTATTAAGCATATATTGTATGATTTATTTGTTTATCATATATTTGATTCCGTATGTTTGAATTTTAAACCGTTGATGCTATAAAGCAAAATATTAAGGGAGATCATTGTATTGTTTTCTGTCTTCTTAAATATCTTTTTTTGCCACACATAAGCCCTATTTTATTATTTCTGTTTGGTATCTGGTTGTATTTATTATTTTTTTCTTCTTTGTTTTTCTCTCTTTTTTTTCTTCTTTTTTTTAATTTTATTGATTTTCATAACAGCTTAAAACAAAACTCATTTTCTGTATTCTTGCTGTATATTTACTATCAATTGTATATTAAGTTGCATACACATTCTGTATATAATTACATATATATGTGTGTGTATATATATATGTGTGTTATGCTTAACGGAAAACATACATACATTGACACCCTAGTGTATATATTAGAAAAAAGGCTGAGAAGAGGGACTTCAGTGTCAAAAATAATCATCCAAAGAACAAAACTTATAACTTTATTTTTCTTGTTTTTAAGATTTTTATTAAGTACATGTATGTACTTGAATCCGAATTCTTTTTTTTTTTTTACACAATGCAGTGGCAGCAGAAAGCCAACATAATTGTGATACAAGTTGTCACAATTCATTATTGATAGATTGGCCAAACCACTGTATTGGACAAAATGCTCCTATTTTGTTTGTATGATTTTTAATGTTTGTACAGGAATGTTTGTATGTAAGATCAATACCTGAATTTCAATCAATTATGGTGGCTAATTAAGTGCTGGAAAGCAAAAGCGAATATGAATCATACAAATTATTTTTTGTAACTATGCAAGAATATTTAATAAAACAATTTTTTAAAATAGAGATCTCTGGGGTTTTTTTTTCCTTTAAAGCTTTAATAATTGGATTATATGGGGAATAGATATTCTCTTGTCAGTGTAGGCATACATGAAATCTGGGCTGGGCTGGTCTGCATGCCTGGTAAATTCATAGTTATATAAGCATCGTGATGTAAATTAATATATAATATGTCTGAGTTAAAACCTCATAATATATACAGGTATTCCGAATAACAACTTCATTTTGACCCAATTTGTCAGTTTTAAGTATACCCATGTTAAAACTGGAAAAGCAAACCAGGTAAAATATACCTTTAATATTGGACAAGTGGTTTAATTTAGATCGGAATAAGCTACAGGGAATATCAACTCTTTCTCTGTTTACATAACCAAAGCTTAAATGTCTGTTATTTTACAAATAGTTTTTGATAATGGTCTTTAGGATCTAGACTGTCTGTGTTCCATTTTGTGAATGTTACGTCCCTGCTAGCTTCATGTTTTTGTTGGAGTACATCACCCTCATATAAGAAAAACATCTTTTAAAAAAAACATATTTTATTGTTAGCTTATCACTAAAAAGAGGAACTCAAAAACTAGTATGCATTTAGGGGATTTCTGATCTAAAAGGGATCAGGACGCCGATCTGTGATGTCTGTATTAGTCCTGTCTTGTCTTTGTCCGTTGCCAGTGGTGTCTATGGAGATTTCCTTCATCCATTGGGCTGGCACGTCGTCATATAAGTGAAATACCCTTGAGTACGACGTTAAACCCCCAATCAATCAAACAAACAAACAAGCATTTAGGTCCGTAGGTCCGTGGTTACGTGGTTCGATCTCAGCTGGAGGTTATGCATTTTTAAGCTGTATATGATGCTGTTATAGTTGGGTCTTGTTTAAAATATAATCTAATCGATTAAAATTATTTTTTCAAATGAAGAGTAAGCCACAAAATTATGTTAAAGCGGACAGAATTTGCCTACTAGATATCGGGCCCACTTCCTGTTGGGTCGTACCTCCGGACAATTCCCCTGTGGGCATAATCATGTCGATGTAGATGATGCATGGCTGTTTTGGCTTCAGGTGTTTCGAAACTGAGACCGAAGACCCGCTTGAAAACAGATCTAATTACGACCTCTTTTTCGTAGATTATTGTCCGTTTTTGCAACCCCGCCTTTCTTCAATGGCACTCGTCGGGACTTCATTGGTTCTGCATCAAAACTGCGTTAGTTTCTTTGCGTTATAAATCATACACCGTATCGTAACCAAACAAATTATGATTTGGAGATACCAGAGGTATATTTCCTCTATATCACTAACCTACGATATTTACCAATTGTTGAGAAACAGAGAGTGGGACCATAGTATACGAAAACAAAGACCGGATAGATACGGTCCAAGTTTTCAGTTCACCCGGTGGCTTGGTCTATATTGATATTCTGTCGAGAAATAAGAATCGATAAACATACTTACGAGTTCGGTTCTATTGTTCATTTACACCCTGGTCGTATAACAAAACGTTTTGTGGGTATTTGTATCTGTCTGATGAAGCCTACTTGTCAACTTCCACAATTCAAGAAGCAGACGATAGTAAGTGTTTGATTTCGTGACGTCATGGAATTCCACAAATCAATCAGCAGCTGTTAGTCATCAGTTGCGGAACACGTGATCAATCTGATCTAGCATTGAATATGATCATCCATTCCAATGGTCTACTTTTAAACATGTTATGTTTCACTTAAAAGTTACACAAGTAAATATTCTAGCAAACAAATATTATCCTGGGATCATTCAGTTATTTCCACACATTAATAGTGGCTAAAAATCGTCAATTGCCTATCTATGTATTCTTAACTTTATTTGCTTTTAATTTGGTCACACGACATACCTTTTAAGTTAACATAAAACAAATAGCAACTTTGAGCACAAGTGAACAAAAGAATTAAAATTTCTGCATAAATTTTAAATCACTATTTACACTCTTGAATGAAATATTGCAATTTATAATTACTTTTCCCGATATTAGTTTTTATAAACGGACAAGGACAAATGTTCATAAATTATTATCCAATTTATATTTTGGCTTCAGAGAATGAAGACGACAGACGTGCCTCATGCAGCGTCATATAGAAGTATCAACGGCACTGTGTTAAAACAACTTATTTGGTTTGGCCAAGTTATATTGTTCTGAGAATGTCGCCTTCAGTTCCTCTATAAAGAGTTGTAATGTTTACAAAAAATAACACATTCTCCATTCATAAGTTGCTTAACTTTATTAATCCCTCATATATACGCGGTATTGTCGCGCGTTCTTTTACCAGTATACCTGTTCGATACTCTGCGGATTATCTTAATCAGCTTAAAATCGAGTAAGAGCAGGAAGCCAAAGGTTATACACCTAAAGGTGCCCAACACAGGAACGCTATATCAGTAATTGCAAAACTGTTTGACTTTAAAGACAGTCCACCGGTTTTATATTAAGCCGTTCTAGCGGATCAACAATATCCGTACACCGTTCGTGTTGCGTTGTCCCGAATAACAGAAAGAATTCTATATCGAAAGGAGCTAGCCATTTGTGCAGTGTTATGAGTAAACGTGAGACACTGTTCTAATTTCTGCAAAAATGTGAGTATGATGACAAAATAATTCAATGCAAAATATAATATTGGCCTATCAGTTATGGATTCGCCAGATCACCTTCTCCATAAAATCGGTATATTTAAAGGATCCTAACAAAGTCTGGCATCAGCTTATAAATACAGGCGCCCTCTATATTATTGTTTTTGGATCCTACTTTATAGATTTCCAAGACAATAATTTTATGGATTCTATGTTCTCGTATTATTTAACCCACTTTATTTATGGCCTTTTTGATATCCATAGTTGCTACATCTTGTGAAAACCAGTCTAGCTTATGCCTCAGTTAGGTCAGTGACAACTAGTTCTGGTCAGTCTCAGTGGACCAGTTGACGAT
>JARFOD010136398.1:0-13403 GCA_031763545.1 Mopalia muscosa
CTGTATTTCTGTCCGTCATCATATAAGTGAAATACCCTTGAGTACGACGTTAAACACCAATCAAACAAACAAACAAACAATCTCTCCTAGGAGGTATATGTTATATCACATGGGAATTTCAGGGCGATAAAGATGGCTTCATTGTTTTGTTTTTATATTAATTCGAAATACACTCTACAAAATACATTTTTACAATTTAACAGTAGTGTGTAGTTTCTTAGAAATATAATCAATAATAATGTAAATCAAGCCCTAGTAAATGTGGAAATATTTTATTTCTTTAAAGTGTGATTAACACAAAAATCTTTGTATTGTCAACAGAGAACAGTGTGAGCAAAAGCATGTGTATTATCTATTCATCACAACCTTTCCTTTCAGAACAAACAAAATAAGTTTGAAATTAGGGAAACCATATTCTCTAATAGTTTGAAGTAAATAAAAAGTCACTCATTGAGGTTTTACAGATGATAAACCATTTAATATATTTCTGTCAGAATGTTCATCAGTGGCTGTTATCCCTTTAACATCCTAATACAGACCTGTTCCAGGGACTCTGGGCATTCTGTTAACCTTTCAACAATAGTAACTGTAATATTATTGATGTTATGTCTTCCAGGAGATTATGCATGCTTTTATACCATGTCTTTGTTATCTTTTTGCAGTGTAATGTATTATAATTACGCTGGAGGAGTGATCGCTATAAATACACAGAATTTCAGAAAAATAAATGGTTATTCAAATTCTTACTGGGGCTGGGGTAATGAAGATGATGACCTCTCAGCCAGGTGAGAGAACATGAGTGTAAGAGGCAAGGTGGTATGTAAAACCTAAAGATACCTCACATTGTCCTATTTAATGAATATATCAACGAACCCCAAAATTCAATTACCCTTCCACCAATTCAATTACCCATCCACAAATTCCATTTCCCACCCAACAATTCAATTACCCATCCACCAATTCAATTACCCACCCACCAATACAGTTACCCATCTCCCAATCCAATTACCCACCTACCAATACAATTAACCCACCAATACAATTAACCACCCACCAATACAATTAACCACCCACCAATACAATAACCCACCCAAAAATTCAATTACCCACCCAACAATTCAATTACCCACTGACCAATTCATGTTGGACTATATTGTAGCCATATAAGTCAAATATCCTTTAATATTACATAAATAGCAGTCCTCAGTCAATGTGAAACATTTACCATGTACACTGGGAACATTGTTGTACCACTATAGTGAAACACTAAACATTTACCTTGTACATGGGGAACATTGTTGTACCACTATAATAAAACACTAAACATTGACCCTGTACACTTGGAACATTGTTGTACCACTATAGTGAAACACTAAACATTTACCTTGTACATGGGGAACATTGTTGTACCACTATAGTAAAACACTAAACATTTACCCTGTACACTGGGAACATTGTTGTACCACTATAATAAAACACTAAACATTGACCCTGTACACCTGGAACATTGTTGTACCACTATAATAAAACACTAAACATTCACCCTGTACACCGGGAACATTGTTGTACCACTATAATAAAACACTAAACATTTACCTTATACACGGGGAACATTGTTGTACCACTATAGTAAAACACTAAACATTTACCTTGTACACCTGGAACATTGTTGAACCACTATGATAAAACACTAAACATTTACCTTGTACACCTGGAACATTGTTGTACCACTATAATAAAACACTAAACATTTACCCTGTACACTGGGAACATTGTTGTACCACTATAGTAAAACACTAAACATTGACCCTGTACACCTGGAACATTGTTGAACCACTATGATAAAACAGTAAACATTTACCTTATACACAGGGAACATTGTTGTACCACTATAATAAAACACTAAACATTTACCTTGTACACTGGGAACATTGTTGTACCACTATAGTAAAAGACTACACATTTACCCTGTACACAGGGAACATTGTTGTACCACTATAATAAAATACTAAACAGTTTATGGTTGAGTTTTAATGGATTTTCTATTTAGTGTGAGAATATAGTTCATAGCTCACAAAATAGTAGTTTTTAGTTTTTGTTTTTGATAGGTGTACAGTGGCAATTTTTTTTGTATGTTTTTACAGAACAGAAGCGTCAGGCCTGTATTTGACACGACCGCCTGAACATATAGGCAGATTTAAGATGGTTCGTCACTTTAAGGCCAGCAGAGCCCAGCATGGGTAGGTCATATTCTTTCTAAAACAAGACACATTAAACTTGTGTATTCCACTTTGATCCACTTCTTGATCATGATTCTCAGTGAACCTCTGGCATAAGTTAGGTTTTGTTTCACAAGATATGCTTATAAGACATGGTGAGAAGTTGACCATCTATCATCAAAATGTATGGGGTTGCTAAGTTACATCTCCTTCTTTCACCCTATACATATGACAAGGCTGGCAGTCCATTGTCACATAAGTGAAATAAATACACCTGAGTAAGACGTTCAATACTAATTAAACAGATATTGCAGTATATCAGAAATAAAGTGGCTTGTAGGCCTAGCTGAATAGCCTGTAGCTGTCAAGTTGTTACAATAGGCTATCTGATGCTTGACTCTGAGAATCTTCTTGTTGCTTGCTTGCATCTGTTCTAGACTATAAGCCCTAGCAGTTGGCTGGAAGATTTGTGTTGCCCTGGTGCTCTCCGAACTATTAAGGAGCAACTGAATCGGATGTTTCTTATATTGTGTCTTGTGATTGTGGTTTCTGATGCCTAGATACAGACCAACACTTATGAAGTCAGCCAAGCAAATTTACAGACATGACACATTAGGAAAAACATGGCGGGGGGGAGTTAACAAAGTTTTCTCTCAGAACAAACAATTATTTTTAGTCCAATGACACAGATATTGCTGATCAGTTGGTTGTTTTAATGCTTATGTTCTTTATTAAAACCTGGTGACCAGGGCCTATGTGCTGTCCATAAACAATCTGCTACATTAACCAAGTAATATAGGAAACAACTTACATATTCACTGTAACTTGACAGTTCCCTCTACTGTTGAAGCATTATCTAAAAGTGCATTATCTAAAAAAAGATGACATATATTTGTTGGTTTGTAGAGTAGAGTATCAATTTTGTCTTTACTCAGCACTGGAGGAAAATGAACTTTCCAACATTATGGAAACGCTTCACACCTTGGTTGGGCTAATGTCTATTATTGTTGGAATACACTGCTGTCATTTAAGCGAAATACCCTTAAGCACGGAATAAAAAAAAATCATCAATCACAGAATTTTATAGTATTTAGTTTATCTTTACAGGTATGCACGTTTTCTGGAATGGCGTGGACGCTGGGCTAAGGATGGTTTAAACAATACAAAAGGAATGGCATATAAAGTAAAGTTTAACATTAACCATAAGTTGTACACTAATGTCTCTGTTGATGTGGGACTGCCATCGTCAACAGAGGAGAAGCAAGATAAAGTGAGAGCAAGGGAGTCAGTTTGGTGGTAAGTGAGAGCAGCATAATCCATAAGGCCTACAAGACAATCAAGATCAATTCACACAGTACATAGTGTGACGCCACATGTCTGTGGTGTCTGTCATATCATCTTTTTTTAGGACATAGTCTATGACTTCTTGATACAGTTCACCTATGTTTCTATTCTACTTAACTATGAACCAATCACACTTGATATATCTGTTATTTAAATATAATATGAGAGAAAAGGCAAGACTATGACAAGACAGGCAAGCATTAGATGCAATACAGAGAAACCATAAACAGATTGGTCTGGCATTACCCTTGACCTCTGAGAATGCTCTCTGGATTCAGTCCAGTCCAATCCAATCCAATCCGGTATATGAGTGAGTCACAAGATGTGGCTCCCGCAACTGCGGCGGTGGTTTTTATAAGGTTTCCTCACAGTTTTCCACCTAACTGGACAAGTAACAGTGTGAAGTGGACAATCCCGTCGTCCTATAAGTGAAATAGTCTTAACTACGATGTTCAACCCCAATCAAATTATTCATCATATCTGACATCATACTTTCAGATTTAAGTGATTGGATTACTTTAGGGTATTTCACTTATAGAATGGTGTGCAAGGTTTATTACCACACTAACACACCACAAGACGTTCAGTGTTTTCTTCTGATGGAAAATTAATCTTCCTCCAGTGCAAAATAAATCAGTTTGTCTATGCTTGAACATACTTCCAGATGCCAGACATGTATTATCAAAATAAATCAGTTTGTCTATTCTTGAACATACTTCCAGATGCCAGACATGTATTATCAAAATAAATCAGTTTGTCTATGCTTGAACATACTTCCAGATGCCAGACATGTATTATGCACTAATTTTACACACCTTTTCACCCAGAATGTCCAGAAAAGTACAACTTTAACAAAATGATGCTCACTCATAGCACAAAATGACAAATGAACAGCAAGATTGACGTTATACAGTGCAGTAAATTAAAAAAGATTGACATTATACAGTGCAGTCAATAACAAATGAACAGCCAGATTGACGTTATACTGTGCAGTAAATAACAAATGAACAGCCAGATTGACTTTATACTGTGCAGTAAATAACAAATGAACAACAAGATTGACATTATACAGTGCAGTAAATAACAAATGAACAGCCAGATTGACGTTATACAGTGCAGTAAATAACAAATGAACAGCCAGATTGACGTTATACAGTGCAGTAAATAACAAATGAACAACAAGATTGATGTTATACAGTGCAGTAAATAACAAATGAACAGTAAGAGTGACGTTATATACAGTGCATTCAAAAACAAATGAACTTAATTAAATAAATCAGATGTAGAGCATACATAATATGCATCTTTCCAAGTACAGGTATATTTCTACCGAGACAATTGACCAAAATGTACAGTACTGATACTCAAATTTGACCTATATATCCTAATAGGAATAGTATTTTACTGTTTCAGTTGACTTTGTAGGGCTACTCCATATACAATGTGTTAGGATTAGTTGAACAGCCTATAAATAGGCGTACTCAATTTTTTGGAAATTAGAATATATCGGTACTGGAAAAAAGATTTTAGTGAAAACTTTTTTATTTTTTTTTTAAATGCTTTAATATATATTATTCTAAACTAACTAATATGACAATTCTGGGTTAGGATTTGAAGATGAACTATTTGTCTCATACAGACAGGTGGTATTCATTTATGTTATTTTATTGCCAGGGCATGTGTCTAGAGTGGCACAGTAGGCATCATACAGAGTCCTTAGTTAATTTAATACTGCTGATTGCAGGCACATCTGAATAAGTTAGTTTTTGGTTTATATACATATTTGTTGTTGCTCTTTTTGTCACTTACCTCAGATTTTATTGCCTAAATTGAGGAGTTTGGTCATGTTTAATTTGTTAATAATTATGTCTATATTTCTTTTATTTCAGGTTGTTAAAGTTTTACTTTCCATGAAAATCTGAAATGCCCTTGTTTGGTCACATCTGAAAAAATGAATCAAAATAATAATGATAGTACTTAAACAATTATAAATTACTTGGTTTTTAAAAGCTAGGAATTAATCCACATAGCCGGCCTTAATTGATACTCTACTTGTGATACAAACTAGCTTACAGGTATGTTAAGCACGAATGAATAAGGTTGTAATTAGAGTTAAAAATATATGTATCCAGGTGTCATTTTACAATACTAGTATATAAGTTTAGTTTTTTAAATGTTTATGAATGTGGTTGGATGGGGCTTCCTGATGCCTTGGTGATCTCATAGCTATGGGGGAACATGAAGCCAATCGATTCACCTTTGTATTGTGTCCTGTAATTGTACTTTCTTGTCTTCAGTTGTTGCCAGTGGCATCGAGGATGGTTTCCTTCACCCTTTTGGGCTGTCATACCGTCCTGTGAGTGAAATAACCTTAAGTACGACTTTAAAACCATAATCCAGCAAACATCAAACAAACATTTTTTTTAAACAAAGCTATGGAAAAAAAAGTTTTATATACTTTTATGCTATAAGCTGTTACATTGTGTCATTTTTTTCTGTTAAGTGGAGCCTCCTGTTGCCCTGGTGCTTTCAGAGCTAAGGGGCAACATGAAGTTGATCTGTTTGTGATATCTATCAGCCTAGTGAGCAAGCATTTGGGGTTTTTTCCATTACATTTTGAGATATGCTTTTCCATTACAATCCCGTTTCCATTCAGTTCAAGTGTTCTTGTTGTGATAGCTAAAAGCAACATGGAGTAGATGTTATGGCATTTTTGTTATGTCTTTTGATTGCTTACTAGTCTTTATTTGCCATCTACAACATGGCGGTTCTATTTGGCTGGTATGCAGTTATATGAGTGAAATGATCATAAGTAGGACATAAAAACAACAATTATTGATTCACCAATATCCTTATGTGGTTTTGATTATGTCCAGATGGTTCAATTCATGTCATCATTGATCCCATACATGGTTACTGATAAAGCCAATTCGATGTAAACAGTGAATACCTGTAAGCTGTAAAATAACATTTTGTCAATGGGATCCAAATAGATGTCCATGTTTTTGTATGTTGTATACCATAGTTTGGCATGTCTTGGATTAAGACTAATCATGTTGCTAAATAAGTAACAATATAATTATTAAAAATTGAAAACATACATCAGGGTGGTATGTATTTTTAACTTCATAATTGTTATGGTAGCAGCCCCTTGTGGCCATTATAAAATAGAGATGAAATCATTCTCTCTTTCTCGGAGACTTTGACTCTAATGACCGCCCAGTTAATATAGCATTTAGGCTGTGTGTAGTAACAGAGCTGACCTCATTGTCAATGGACTACTTTGTAATTACTGATGGTAGCAGAGTTTGTATTGACTTGGTGATATGGTGAAATCATGGAGCTATTAAGAGATGGAGACACAACTGGCCCACATCAAAGTGCACTATGATTGATACTGACACAGCTGGAGTCTAGAGATTATTCCAAAGAGCCTATTATTGAAAAGAAGATAAAATTGTTGAGCAGAAAGCAAAAGATTAGTATTTGTATAATGTTCAAACACCATTTTAAGCATACCCTAACCACAGCATATTCTGGATCGTCTCTTTCTGTAGAACAAGAAAAAGTAAACTGTATATTTCTGAAACTTACAAAGAACAATATATTTCATCAAATGTTAATTTTGGTTACCTCTTTTTCTAATTACTTCTTCTTTTACACTACTTATGTCAATTATTCTATTTCACATCAATGCATAATACATCATAAGAACTAAAGCATCATTCATTTGTTTGTTGTTAAATTTTTATCAGCGTCATATTATATCCTATAAGCCAGGTAAAACACCTATATACATATACATGTGTAATGCTAATTGTGTACATAAAGATCACCATTTACATGTAGTCACGGATTAATCTATGCTTTATTTAATTATTATACAAGTCGGTACAGTTTATGTTTTAAACTTTATCTTCTCTATAGCTACATGGGTAGTTTTTTTAATATTGAAGGCCGTTTTTTTTCTTCAAAACAGTAATCGTTCACACGTGGCAGTTGTATTTTCATTTTCTTCATACTTCTTAGAACATATATGGAAATTTTCCTCGAACTTTGTATTGGCTGAAATTACCAAATAGGCCATTTTTTTTTCTTTCAAACCAGTAATCGTTACATGTGGCAATTATATTTTCATTTTCTTCATACTTCTTAGAACATATATGGAAATTTTCATCAACTTTGTATTGGCGGAAATTACGAAATATACCATTTTTTTATACCATTTTTTTTTTCAAACCAGTAATCGTTACAGGTGGCAACTATATTTTCATTTTTTTCTTACTTCTTAGAACATATATGGAAATTTTCATCAACTTTGTATTGGCGGAAAGTACCAAATAACACAAAACCAAATATTTGTTGAAATTGATACCAAATGTCGTGGTATATCGGTTATGGAATAACCAAAGGACCTGGTCAGAAGCATGGTTGAAGACAGGAAGGTTTTTAACATCTCAATCTCGCATATTTATTATTGCTGTAAATTAACTGATTTTGAGTCGTAATGGCCCATAGAATTGTGCCTCCTTCTCTTTATAGCTCCATGGTAAGAATAAGTGCAATTTTGTTTGTTGCATCTCCCTCTGATAGCCATCGAATCGACTCGCTACTACATGTACTTTATTATGTGTTACTGTTTGTTGTTTTCGTTTTTATGAAGTGTGTGACACATAGATTCGAGGTAAGGGAAAAAATAAACAAAGTCATATATAAGTTACACCATTGAAAGGTCTGGACACTGATTAAAAATTAGACTCTTTTTTTGAACACTTATACTTCAGTTTGTAAGAGCGCATGTCCTGGCTGATTCTCCACGATACGGCTGTCTCCTCCACATGACCGAAACAGGGAGAATCGTCTAATAAGATTGCGGTACATTCACATGCCAACACAATCTTATTCTTGTAAGAATTTCTATAGTGGACGAGACTGAGACTAAGACAACTCTTGTACGCTATGCCAGGCCATTGCGCATTAAATTCCGCCATTATTTGGGGCGACATATATGTCACTGACCAGCGAATAAAAGAAGTGTAAAACAAGATGGCCCAGATGTATTCTTCTGTCAATATCTGGAAGTAGAGTGGATTATATTTTAGAATGATAACTCTGAGGGTCGTGGGTTTGATACCGGCACGGGTTTCAACCTAAAACATTTTCTGAACAGGTATATGTTCTAAGAAAGTGTTATCCCAAAATAACGAAAATACTGTTAATCTTCACTTTCTAAAAGACACAAAAATTATTCATCGATGTCAATATTGTTCAGTTAAATGACAATATAGGTAGTAATTTCAGCTGCTGGCCACATTGCGGAGGGGTAGCCAAAGACATGCACCCTTGAAACAGGAAGTATATAGTGGACAGAAACTTGTTATCTGAGGTGGTTGCCCAGCTTCAAAACCTGACTGTGTTTTAACTTATGGATAGGGATCAGTTGGAACTCCACATTTGTCTATTTTTATCGACAGTAAATGTATAAGTTTAATGTTCGGGTAAAGATATGGACAAATCCGGCTTTTTTCAGGCAAATTTGTATTTTTTAATTTGTATATTCGTATCAAATTTATGTGTCACACACTTCATAAAAACATGAACTAATTTTGTCAATGACGCATTTTAAGCTTTACACTTTCATGCCCACTTTTGGGGGGAAACAATACAACAACAAAATTGTTATCATAATACCAGCGAGTGCTTTACAGGGTTAATCAACTTCTGTGTAATGATTAACAGGAGCCCTACTGATTGTTTTGCGGCAAGATGAAAATAAAGCTATTTGTGCCTTTATTAAAAAAAAATGAAAATGAAGAAGATACAAGCAGACCACGGGTGTTCCATTTTATGCATTATTCATTTGTTATGCATCAACAAACTGAAAATAGATCATTGTTCAGTGGACATTTCAACCACCTGCTGTTGTTTTAAACCTCTACATATATATCCTTTATTTATCTAAGGCTAGAAATGGTAAATATTGATCAATTTATGATAATCATATATGAATTATTAACACACAAATGGGCTGTAATGTTTTATTGTTCGCCCAAGCGCCTCGGTATAGTCATTTGGGAGTTCTGGAACTATACGAGTCTCTGAATACCGATAAGAACTGTTAAATCAGCAATAGGTCCAGATCCTATGACGAGGCTTTGCCAGAAAGGACATTGTTAAACAAAAATGCACCAAAATAGAGAGTTGTGATTTTTTTGTACGAGGGTTCCAGTATTTAATTAAGAATAAAATGCTTAGAAACTATACCACAATGTCATTCATATTCGGTAATGGGACTTTTCACCCCTCTTTGGTTGCGTTTGTTACTAGTGAGATTTACTGGGATGGCATACTGACATGTAAGCGACAAGGCTATGTCACACATATCTGTCAATGTATTGTATAACCTATATATAAGTTAAATTTTTGATTATTCAAATTACATTTTGCTCATTTTTGAATGATATTTTTTTAAGATGAATATAATTATTCTGATAATGGATTTTATAATATATTTCTTGTTAATCATGTACTTGTGTTGACTTATTTTTTATCCATTGTTTTGTCAATGTTTATTAAACAATATCGTTTTCAGGAAAGGATAGTTTTTGAGAAATAAAGCTCAAAAGGTAACTGTCGGATGGATCTACAATACTAGCCTATTCAGTTGGACATTAATGGTATACATCAATGTATAACACAGACGTGTTTTTTTTATATTTTTTTTTAGAGTTTTGTATCCTCCAAAAATCCCCCCCACTTTCAAAAGGACCGGGGCCAGGATATCTTCTGGCCCCCCAACTTTTGAGAAATAAAAAGAAAAAAATCTGACATAAAAACATACCGTAGGTTAATTATCCGCATTTGTTTATCAGTTTGGGCTTCACCATGTAGCCTACTGCCCCCAACAAGTGGCAGTGCTATTTTTAGCTGCTTCGACTAACGCGATTATTATACTAAATTTATACATCTACATACATGTATATCTACATGTGTATTATGCAAAATATTTACAACAATTATCCCTCACTTCCAATCTCTTGAGTCACATAGCCGTGGGTGGTTGGAGAATTTTAAAATATTTGTTCACATCTTGGAATGGTAAAGATATATGCAAACTAAAATACAGTCATAGGTTTATTTTGGAAAAAGTCATGTTGAATTTGATGCTGTTAATGCTTAGTTTTACAATGGCAAATTGAGTTTTATCGCTGATTGGGCAGCGGAGCCGATAAAACGAATATTTTGCGACAGTAAAACACAGTATAAACAGTTACAAAACGTCAAATGCAGCAAGGTTACTGTTTGTAAGAGCTATGTTCGAGTGAACTTTGTTAAACCAATGTGGACTAGAGTGCATCCGAACCCGACCTAAACATTCCTTTTGTTTATCATCCGGGAAAATGATAAACATTGTTTAACTACATGCCCGTTAAAACACCTTGAGAATTCAGCCCTACGTTACTAACGATGAAGACTTTTGCGTAGTATACACTATAGAATGTTTTGTGACAGTTTTGCCTTATTTGAGGAGGGGAAGGATGCTGAAACAGGATCTCAATTTTTCTAAAAGAATTTCTATCACCTTGTGATACTGTATTATTTGTTAAAAAAGGAACACATGCAGATACTCACTTGACATTTTTCTGTCTAAATTCCATGATAAAAGCGTCAGTAACATGGGGGCTGTTGGCAGTTTAATTTAATAACTCTATACCTTCGGCCCCTGGTGGAAATATGTAAACGTGACTGCCATGGCTTTATTTGCTTTTAAGTTGATGCTAGGTTTTACGGTCATAAATTCGTTTCTGTATTCTAATTCTTTCATTTTCAAAATCTGCTGACAAGATATTGATTACTTGCTTAAAAGAACAGTGATATGAACAATTTATGTGAGAGTGTTTTAGATAATGGTTTATAGAATTTACAAACGAAATTTCAAATGTGTAGTGGAGTTTGTAGAGTAATGAGTTTAATTGTAAAAATGACAAAATACGGGAGCGAAGGAAACAACATAAACTTATTTGAATGAGTGAATTGCAGAGTTTTTGATAAATTTTTACATAACATTTTTTTGTACTTTTACAAAAATGCAAATGAAAGTTTTATATATTTCTTGCATTTTGTAAATCATAGTTTGTCTTTAAATTCTTTGGCAGTTTTATTTTTTCTAAAATAATTGAGCGAAGTCGGGGTCGTTGATTTTGTTTAGACTATGTTAATGGCAACGTCGATACCAGCAAGTGGGCGTGAATTGTGACAGTACGCAATTAATGTAATTCCGGAAAACTTTGAATCAATATTTCAGCATTTATTATGCTATCTTTAGCCATCAGGAGATGTATAATTAAGTCAAAATGAGTTACCGTTTATCGGAAATACACTACTTTAGCTCTTCAGTTTAATATTTCAGTATTTTTCAGTGTTATATATGTTTGTTTAGTATCAGCAGGTCAAGTATGAAAGATAACATTAAATATAGAATTAGGTAAAACCTAATGGCGAGTGCAAGTTGGGTTTATATTTTTAATTTAAATATCTGTTAATCTGTCTGCGAAAAAAACAACAAAACCCAACCCATTGATATACATGTAGTATACTATACTGGCTACGTGGTACCGCTTAAAAAGGCCTGTACTGGTTCATAACATTGTATGATTGACTTTGTACAAAACCGAAACCAAAACACAGCTATAAGAAGTACAAGGACATTACCATAATGACTGAAATTTTAAGCATTCAAGTTGATTAAACTTTGGGGGGAAGTGGGAAAAATGGAGGGGAAGTTACTTAAAATTTAGGGGGGAAGTGACAGGGGGGGAAATGGTTTGGGGGGAAGTGTCTTCTATTCGTGCTTCTATTCGAGCTTATAGTAAAATGACATTTCTGAAATGATATGTCTATATTTGTTTTGAATTTCAAAATTAATGTGAACATTGCCCAAATACGAGAGAAAAAAGGCTCTGCGGGTATTAGCACCATGAAAAGGGGTAATTAGCCCTATACATTGTGCTATGCGGGGCTGACGAAATTTTTATTTGCTTTACAAACCAAATTCAACTCTGACTGTTAGTTAAAGTTATGATGACTTGTCGTGAAGCTAATGGTCAAAGACCTGTATAAGACTAGTTCATTGCCAAAAATAGATCCTGAGATTAGGCTTATACCCATTGGGTGTTCCTAGACTAGACTACGTAACGACAGTTTCGTAAAAGAAAACAAACATGTTTGATTTCTCTAAAACGTTTTACTGTGACATTTATTTTGATCCAGTACATCTATCTATAAATATTAATCCAGGAAATGAAAAGAAAAAACACGCATACATCGCGTAAATTAAATGAACGGGTAAGACAAAATTACGAATACGCGGCTAACTGCCGTGTTTGAACCGAAAAACCACAACAACAAAATATTGACAGCTAGAAAGAAAACACGAAAGTTGCATTACAGGTAAAAGGTATTTTGAACTGCGCACTTTATTTTTGTGAATTGGCAGTTGCAGGAAAAGTCATAGTGCGTTGTTTTTGTTTTTGATTATGTACAGGCATTTGCGTTTCTTTTCAGTCGCTTTTGTAAAGCCTTTGGCTTTTCTAAAGGCTTGTCAATTCAGTTTGCAAAGTTACGTCAGTTTTTGTTTATGGCGTTTAGTTTTGCATTGAAATTAAAACTCAGTGTCAATGAATGTTATTTAAATTGCATGTACATTTTACCAAGCGTAGGAATAGTTTCTGAATTGGAACGCTTAGTGATCGCATCACGAATACATGTCAAAACGTCCCCAACCAAAACGTCCCCATCATAAAGTCAAAACGTCCCCAGCATAGGGTTAAAACGTCCCCA
>JARFOD010136409.1:0-13403 GCA_031763545.1 Mopalia muscosa
GACCCTCAGAGTAAGGCACCGAATCGCCAGCAGTAAATGCCGGCCACCTAGACCACTCAGCCATCCTGCCTTCTACATAAATAGAAGGTTAGTCAGCTGGAGTCTAGATAGCGGACATTCACAATTCTAGATATGTAAAATACATTTTTGTTTTACTTATGTGAAATTCTCTTTTACATAAGTGAAAATATTTTAAACATTAGTAAAATAGAATTTCCCATATGTGGAAAAGAATTGTACATAAGTAAAATAATAGCAAAAGTTATTCGACATATATGTAGAATAAATGTAGAAGTGATGAAACGGCTTGACATACGCGGGAGAATGGCTTTCAAGACAATCCAGGTACCTTTTTTAAATAAAGTTATTATAATTTGTTTAATTATTAAGGATATTACCTTGTAACAAACCGTAACCCGAAACTAATGGCCATAAGAAACTA
This sequence comes from Mopalia muscosa, assembly GCA_031763545.1. Taxonomy (NCBI): domain Eukaryota; kingdom Metazoa; phylum Mollusca; class Polyplacophora; order Chitonida; family Mopaliidae; genus Mopalia; species Mopalia muscosa. The sequence goes on from JARFOD010136409.1 coordinate 443, forward strand.
CCATTAACCATTCTTCAAACCATTCAGAAACCAAAACATTTTTTTTGGTGACACTTGTCTTCGCTTGATTAGATTTCTTCTAGCCACAAATTTATCAACCAATAGCTGCTTTAATTTATTTTACAGATTGACTCTTTATTGCGAGTAAAAGTCAACTTTGACTTTAAGATTTGTTTGGCAATATCGTGGGTCACATGACGATAATAAAGATCATAGGAAATCAAAATGAACAATGTCACTAACATCCAACCGTTGCTATGGATACACAGATCGTATATTTCGGGAGATTGGGGGATAACTGACCAAATTTCAGTGACGACGATGTGGGGTTTTCTTACGCTCATTTCAATTTGGCGTGAATGGGTTTCCGTAAGAACTGACTTCCTAAACGTTATCTATTCAACATCGAGGCGACCGTCAGAGTGTTTCCACAGCGAACGGCTTAAATTGTTTAACACAGTCAGACTGCAACTATATTTCTAAAACTATGGATGAAGAAAAAAAGCCTATTTGGTTAGAAGTAAGACAAACCAAGGCGATCATTACAAACCACTATAATAAGATTTTCATATTAGATTAAAAGATAATGTTAAATTGATAATTCACCACATTAACAAACATCCAAACGGCCCCCCATTTGATGGATGATAGGCCTACTAATGTGAAATGAATCGGTTCCGTAATGTTCATATGTAGCCTACTTCCCTGCCTTTATTCTCACATTACGGTGAACCATTCGAAGGGATCTCAAATTTACGGCCTTTCGCGTTCACCGACAACAAGGCTGAACGTCTGTTGCTTAAAACAGCTAACTTTTAATGAATCTTTCGCTCTACCGGAAGTGATTTGTCCGATCAAGGCGGACACATTCTTTTGATGTTTGTTTTGTAGCCTTGACTGACTTTGGGCCGCACGCTTCAGGCGTAGGCAGAAACAACACGGATTTCGTGATTGAACTAAAAGATTCAAAGATTTAGCTGACAACCATTTTAGTGTGTTGGATATAAACATGAATGCAATACTTCATTACAAACAAGATCTGGTCCGTTGACTTACAGTATTGATATAGGCAATCTTTGACACTCCAAGCTCAAAACCAAACGTTCGATTTTTAAAAATATTGTTGCCTTTTTTATATGAATTAGTGGCTTTTGAACAAGAAGAACATTTTGCTTGTGTGAACGTTTAACAGATTTATTGTGTATTAACTATCATCATAAACTAAATAATAATTTATTCAAAGAAGCTCCTGTCATTGGTATAAATAAGGCTACATTGTATGATATACTTTAAAAGACACAGAACTCTGTATCTACTGTAGTTGGCCCTTATATAGTCCCGTCACTATGGGTTCCTTATAAAGACTCTTGCAGGGACAAGCTTGGTCAAAGGGCACGGATTCAGTTTCCGGTGTTTGTTTTGAACGGTTTGTAATACATTGTGTCTACACGTAACCGGAAGTTCTGCATGTGTATCGAACTTGATGTGGCAACTAAAAGTCAACAAATCCACTTTTTTTTTATTTGTGTTTGTTATCATACTTCCTGGAACATTCGTAATCAATATTGCATTATTCCCGGCATATATACTTTGTTTGCTCTGGGGGTTTGAGGTAGAATAATAACTGTTTAACACTGCATCAAACTAAATTGTTTGCTGGGTTCATTGACTTAGTCTTTAACATCTAACGTGTGTCACTAAAGTGAGATACTATTTATATGTTGATGAAATGTCCGGATTTACTTCAACTATCAAAATGATATTTCACAAACAATTGATTGGACTATTTCAGAAACATAAACAAATCAGAAAGTCGTTTATACACCAAAGACAACAAACAAGCGTGACGCTACTGCCAATTAACGTGTCTTTGATGATGTCAGGATGCGACGATCTTCTTTTCCGCCTTGTCTCGGGAAGATGACACTTCAAGGTCTCTATCTGAAACAGAAACGACAGCTGGCTCTCAGGATTTGGGTTCTGGTTAGATGCAAACTTCTGCATCTCCAAAAGTATTTCATACAGCGTAGCCTTGTTTAGAGATACACATAAGTTAGAGTGCACGTAACTGTGTCATTTCAAGTTTTTTTCACGCACAGTATTTTATTGGTTCAATTTTTAGCCTACTGTGCAATAATATAGGATATACTGTACCTTCTGACACAATTTATACGCCAAACACTTGAAATCGCCCATTACCCTAGTTAAAATGACAGAAATACAGTTCAAGTATATGTTGGTAAGGGCCAGTTGCTTCTACTGATTAGGCATGCTTACTTAATAAAAACCCTGTAATAAGTCGGAAAATCTACTCATTTGAAAAGTCTAGTGCTACGTCAAGATCCGAAGTAGACTATTATAAATGTGACCTTCACCCTCTGTGGTTCTCTTACGCGTGGATCTTCTTGCCTATCGTGTCATTGTCATCAAAATCAACCCTATCATGGATCACTGGCGATGTTACACTTGGTTAAGAAAGGACAACAGGTCCCCGTGTAAATTTTTCTGAGTCCCCCCCCCCCTTTCACCCTCTCTTCTCTCTTAAACCTTACCACTTGTTAGTTTTAAAGCAAAAAAGAACTGTATAGCTAGAGCTTTGGTTTGTAAACTGTTTGCCATAAATCAAATGTTTTAGACACTATCTAGGACAGAAAATGTTATTATATATTGTTACATTGAGTGTGTGTATGTTATGCGTCACAACCTATATACCCATCTTTCTTTTTTTTTTCAGTCCTATTAAGGACCAATCAAGTCTGCCAATTTGATAAAAGAGTTTCTTGTGGTAATTAACATGGCGACCTTTTTTTAAAATTTTTAAAAATATATTTTTGCTGTTTGTAAGTTAAGGACAAAAAAAAAAAAAACAAAGCTCGAAATTAACAAAGTATAAGAAGTCTGTATCGTTACCATGGAAACGCTGGAGGGTAGCTCAGAAGACTCTGGGAAGATTGCATCGCCGGTTAAATTTTTCCTCACTTGGAAGATAGTATTAATGCGCTTCCATCAAAAGTAATTTTGTCAATTTTGTTTTCCATATAATGACAGATAACACATCTCGAGAGAAAAGATGTCTTCTTAAAAAAAACAACAAAAAAACATTTCAACCATAACATATACATTTGTAAATCACATTAAAAAACAAATTATCAACAATGATAATGGATTTTTTTTTCTAAAGAAAAAACGAATGCAAGAAAAATCTGGTAAAGGATTTAAAATCAGGTAACTTAAAGACCTGCCATAAATGTTCCTGTCTCGTTTCCACCAATTTAATGTGCTTTAATAATGTTGTAATACCAAGTTTTATTAAAAATAGCATCAATAGATTCCAAGATTGATAAATGAAACAAAATCAGAGACTCACACGTGATCAAGCAGCCAATCCTGTAATATTCATATGAGAAATATCGTTTTGTAAATCACAATACTTAAGGGGAAGTGGTGTCCTATGAAGAACGTATAGCATGGGATATAATGGACGACGACTATTAGCTATTTATGCCTCCCTGTTATAACGTATCACAAAAGAAAATTCAAAAGGACGCAACTATAAAAATAATGCCTTAGGGAAAGTTATGACATTTCTCGATCATAATGTTTCTTACTAAACGAACGCATTTACCTAGTGCAGTAGGTCCAGATAAATGAACCACAAACGGCAACTAAATTGACAAATATTAAGCCAGTCGTCCGAACGAAAACAATGGCTAAACGCAGTGTCTGATCAGGGATGAAATTACCCAGAGTTCCTCACAAGTAAAAATGTAATGTCGCCGTTTGTTGCTGGTTTACAATGTTGTGGACTATATGGCAGTTACATACTTCTACTTAATAGACTTCAGCTATTAATTGTTCTGTTGAAAATACAACGTGCTCTCAACTGGCATTTGAGCTTAAAAATGACTGTTGTTGTGAGAGGCGGCAACAAAACACAGCGGAAGTCTTTACCTTTCAACGACAAACATACGCTAATGGAATAGCTGTTAGACGTTTTTATGAATTTCGTAACCAAACCGGAAACGGTGTACCGGAAGTTATTTGTCAGATCGATGCTAATAGATCCCTTTGATGTTCGATTTATATTGTTTTTCTGCTTCTGTAAATAGTACCATATCGGGATGATTCTTTTTTATGCGTAATGCTTAATTGTGCAACAGATAATTTATAGCAGGGGCTCATGAAATCAGGTTTATGGAAGCTCAGTTACACTCGAGCAATCTGCTCGGATGCCCAGATGCCTATGGAGTTTTTAGCGGTTGCTTTTTGCACAGAAGACAATGGAAACCAATTCTTTGTTTAGACGTTTGTCTTTTGTGTTCTCGCTTTGCGATTCGATGATAATTATTAGCCTTTAGCTAGGTATAAGGTACTGTTATTTACTTGATGTTTGGTAAGATTCAGCAAAGCATGACGAATAACACTAGAAACAAAACAAAGAGATTGGTGAACTCTTTATATGTGCTGCGTATCAAGCTTTGTATTACTGTCGATGCTTTGTTGTAGGCCAAAGATACGAAAAAGTGTGTATAACAAAGCCTTGTAACTTGCTTTAGAGACTACTGTAGCTGACCAATATTCCCCCTAGTCACAGTTTCTGTGCACTTTATGCAAACACAGTTATATGCAAACATAACTCGGTCGATTTTTTTCCCTGTTCCCTGAGGAAGCAGTGGATATTATAAGTAAATGGTTTCTTCAAATCACATGTACTTTCAGAAATACTTCTGAAGTGGAGGTTGATGCGTCGTTAGTTTAAAAAGGTTCATTGTTTTATATAAGATTCGTGAACAGGGTATTTATCCCATGTTAACCCGCCTGTTAGTTCAAAGGGAATCTTCAAGAACAGTTTGCAGTAATTTTCGAGGCAACAAACGCTAGGTTTAATCAGACACACACCGAGCTGCCAAACTACCATTGTCGTGACCAGAATTAAAGTGAACCCCAGGACACTGATGGTAAGATCAATCGACTAGTAACTTAATTATCTCAAAATTTCTTCCAACAATTCCTACAGAACAGAAAGAACTAAAATAGGGGTTATCTCCCAATATGCCGCCAAAATCATTCTTAAGGGTTGAATTAGTGCAGGTAAATTAATCACATGCGAAGAATGTTTCAGTTCTCTTGGTCAGTTCAAGATGCTTGTTTTTTTTTATCAATTCTAAAATTGCTGATGGCATTGAATAGTCCAATTGCTTTCGTTTTTGCAAATTATTTCATGTTTTTTTTCCTGGTGGTCTTCGGTCACGTGTAACGTTTGGGTTAATTGCATATAAAACGCGAGAGTGGTTGGAGAGAGCTTCCTATTGTCCCGGGGCTCTCGGGGGTAAAGGGGAAACACAAGCCCATCTGTTGTTCTGTATTTGTCCTGTTTTATCTTTTTTGATGTTTATCTTTATGGCCTGTTTGTATTCTTAAATTTAGATTTTGAAGTCTGCGTTTTGTAGCGTTTATGCAAAGATTGATTTTCAATTCTCTCTGGTTGTATTGCCTGCTTTAGTGATACAGTTAACCATTTTATGTAAAAAGTCATTTGGAGAAACATAAAATGTTTTTTTTTAATTATTCAACGGAAATGTAAACAGATAGAAAGAAATAAGGTTTGAATACCTCTTTCATAACATCTATAAGCAGTTTGACCAAAAATATACACCTTAGACTAAAAGCTAGCAATCCCCGACATCCGCCAAGAAAGACATTTCTTTCTTTTATGTACACTTTCTTCTTTTCGTGGTAAACTATTTTATTAAAAAAATTCAAAGCTGATTGATTTAATCCAAAGTTAATATGACGACATTATGTCATGGGTGTTGTTCCACAAAGCGATCTTAGCCTAAATTGATCTTAATAACCACAAAGCCACAATACCTTCAGTATGGGTCGTCGTGACAATTAAGATGAACTTAGGCTAAGATTGCTTTGTGGAACGGGCCCATGGTCAAAAGTTTGCAAGGGAGATACTTATGAAGTCTTCAGTCTCACCCGCATTGAACACATCGACGAAATCAGTTGCAAATGGCTTCACCATACTGCATGAAGTTTGGGGTAGCATTTGTAAATTTTCTTTAGGATGTGAAATATACTATTCCAAGTGTTATATTAATTTCAGGGTGTGTTGACTGTGTTCTTTTTACTTCTTTGTGCCTCAGAGAATTATATTGTTTCCCCTAAATTTAAGCCTACACAGTTACACGAACTTATCTGTTTATGATGTATGCACCACATTGAGGCACCATGGGATAGAGTTGACAACCTCGCTGTGGCAATGTTCTGATCAGAGCTGGTCGTGGTATTATCGTTATCAGCTAGTTGTTGATATAACTAATATAGAGAATATTACATAATTTCGTTTGAAACCCATTTATATTGCTGTCGTAAATGTTGGAACGGCTTATTCTGTAACACCTATTATACTTGTAACACCTTATAGGGGCCACAAATACTTACGCTGCCCAAGGAATCATTGTCCCTGAGCTCTTAAAGACCTGGTGAGTTGCTATGTTAATAATCAGCAGATGTGATGAGATAGTTAACTACCAAACTGCCATTATCGTGACGGGAATTAAAGTCAGTCTCAGAACACCCCCTGCCTGATCAATCAAATAGTAACTTAATTATGTCAAGATTTTTTTTCTCACGATTCTGACAAAATAGAAAGAGACTGGAAAGCATTTCAATGTGAACATGCCATAACGCGATAATCCAGCAGACCAGTATTCGTGTGACTCTACATGTAACAACGGCTCAGCCATGTTGGAATGAGCCATGGGAATTCAGTGGTCTCTTCTGCTGTTTCATGAATATGTCCTGAACAGGGACCTCAACTTAAATTATCTTTGAATGTTTTATTAAGTTGCAGTACTGAACTATAGTGACTTATCAAGCAGAGGAGTTGTCAAAATCAATGGGCTATAATTTATTCGTATCAAATACCTTTGTTCCAATTCTGAAGGTTATTTATTAAGATTTTTTTAAAGTTCACAGCCTCATTCTGACTATTCTCACTCTGATCACAGTTAATCGGAGAGTTATGATTGATTTTGAGGCTAGTGTTGATCTAAAGTTTCAAAACCATAAAACTCTTTTAAATACAGATACCATTCTCCCCAAGACTAAAGGTGGTTGTTTATGGTGTCATTAAATCAGTCCAATTTAATTCGGGACTTCTTCTTCTCATATTGAGTGACTAATCTTAAAAGTTCTTTAAGTGGCATTTAGAAATTGGATACGGTAACATAAAACTAACAAGTGATTCCTATGAATAACAAGAAGTTTTTATCAATGTGAAGCTCTTATTATTTAAAAAAAATATTGAAAGGTTCCAAATAGGAGAATAGTAGGACATCCATAATGTCCACTAATTAATTTAACGTCATACCTGATAGAAGTAGCTCCGAATAAAGACTCAAACTCCTCTTTTGAATCATCAATACTTCAGTCTGTGTTAATCTTTCAGCTGTTCTTTGAACAGACCGCGTAACATTGTTGTAACTCCCGCAACAGTTTGCTTCGTGACAGAAGTGGTATCGCGTTCCATTTAGTGTAAATAGCGTAAACAGACAATGCGATGTAATGGAGTATCTAGATTGAACGATTCTTTTCCGAAGAAAAAGATCTTGATTTCGTTAAGGTTTCAGGTTTCCATTTAGAACCTGCATCCACTCTCACCTAAGCCCTCCAGTTATACCATGAAAACTCAAAGTTGCCACAGGCTTGCTTACCTCGGAATCACGGACCCCTTATGAGCGCATGTATCTCAACTCCGCCATTCTGTTACCTGTAAGTGTGATAAATTCCTGTTTAGTCGTCCATTGGCGTCGATTTAGGCTTGAGAATGTCCATGCGCCTGTAGATTGGCAAAGTGGTTGCAACATGGACTTCCCCAATTCTCTACAAAATCAACATTTCAAATGAAGTCTCTTCTGACGTATCCGTTACAAAAAAAATCCTTTAAGATCCTATAGGATTTTTGACATACAATAGGATCTTAAAGCCTTAAAGGATCTTACAAAATCATATAGGATACCATAGAAAAAAATCATATAAGATCCTATAAGATTCTACCTGAACCCATAGAATAAACCAATAGGATCATAAGAGATCATTTATCTTATGATAAGCTTAAGGAGTTAAATAGAAACGTGACATACACGGCTTATATTTGATCATCTAAGTTCGTTTGACTTGAGATTATACCCCAAGAATAATGTATGAAGAAAGACTGCAATTAGTTTGGGTTATTATCCAATTGGTTGATTATCATAATTAGCTAATTGGGGATTCCATAATAGAGCGGATTAGACTGTCAACATGGCATGACACAATCTGACAACAAGTTCATAGTGGATAGTTAAAAGAAACATCCAACATTTCGCTACCTGGTCAAATCCATTTTAACGGCCCCGCACTATTTCACCTTCTGGAAAGCATGGATAAGCGAAGTCAACGGCAAAGCTGGCTGAAAGTATCTATTTGAGCCAACAACCTTTTTGAAGCCAATTCTTCGGCTTTTAGGGTAAACTATTTTTTGATTCTAAGTATCCATACGGTCTAAAGGTAAGCATGAACTATGTGCTTAATAAAACAGGATGTGGCTTTATAAATATAGAAGCGTGTTAAAATTCTGTTCAATTAGTAGCGCACGTTACTGGATTCTTAGTTTCATCCCACCTGATGAGATATCGACCAGTGAAAACGGTATGTTTTGTTTCATCCCACCTGACAAGATATCGACCAGTGAAAACGGTATGTTTAGTTTCATCCCACCTGACAAGATATCGACCAGTCAAAACGGTATGTTTAGTTTCATCCCACCTGACAAGATATCGACCAGTGAAAACGGTATGTTTGGTTTCATCCCACCTGACGAGATAATGACCAATCAAAATGGTATGTCTGGTTTCATCCCACCTGAAGAGATATCGACCAATCAAAATGATATGTTTGGTTTCATCCCACTTGACAAGATATCGACCAATCGAAACAAAGCAATTTGACATAAAGTATACGCATTTATGGCCTGCGCCATGGCTGTCCGATCGTTTATAGGATGCTGTATGGTCCTATCTCTGTCTACTTGACCGTTTTAGTGGATTACGATGTAATCAACTATTTAAAGAGGATCCTCACGAAATGATGCTCAATTTGGAGAGACCTTTCTGTTCCACTGGTACTCTCAGAGCAACGGGTCATCATGTAGCACTTTGTGATGTCTTTACAGTTGTCCTGTATTGTCTTTATAGTTGCCCTGTATTGTCTTTATAGTTAGCCTGTATTGTCTTTATAGTTACCCTGTATTGTCGTTTTAGTTGTCTTGTGTTGTCTTTATAGTTGTCCTGTATTGTAATGTCTTTATAGTTGTCCTGTATTGTCTTTATTGTTGTCCTGTATTGTCTTTACAGTTGTCCTGTATTGTCTTTATAGTTGTCTAATATTGTCTGTATAGTTGTCCTGTATTGTCTTTACAGTTGTCCTGTATTGTCTTTACAGTTGTCCTGTATTGTCTTTATAGTTGCCCTGTATTGTCTTTATAGTTGTCCTGTATTGTTTTTATAGTTGCCCTGTATTGTCTTTATAGTTATCTTGTATTGTCTTTATAGTTGTCTTGTATTGTCTTTGTGACGGGTGTGATTTCTTTCATCAATTGAGCTGATACGCCGTCCCAATGAGTGAAATAACCATATGTACGGTGTAAAAATCCAGCCAATTAACAAAATAATGATGCTGCATGTATGTTATTTTATAATGATAACTTATCGCTAACCCAGTAGACATCTTATCACTACTTATAATGGTAGTTTATGGAAACCAATGTTATCCAATCAACCACGGTATACTGACCACCGTGAAGGTCAATGGCATCATTCGGCAACACGACACGAAACTACACAAGACTATAGTGTGCAATAAATCCACTTCGTGTCGCCTATAGTAAGTTCAACGAATTGGCCTTCGAACACACAACCATAGCCATCACACCACCTGGTGTGCGTCGAAAGCGATTTGTTTGTCCCATATGTTACCTATATTATAGGCTAAATATCATTACAATAAAAACAAAGTGACAGTCAAAGAAAGTGTCGTGATTTATTGAGACAAATGCGTGGAAGCCAAAGATGCTCAAGGGTGATGTCCTGGGGAATGCAATAAATCGCCAGCACGTTTTTCTTGATACACAGGCATACTTAGAGTCGAGTAGCACATCTTAGGGAATTAAATGAACTATTTCATTCTTCGCACGTATTCTATCTTCTCTCCTTTCAAAACCCACAGCCTCACAACGGAGAGGTTTTATTCAATATGCGTTCTCTATTTTCTATCTTGCCTTTGTCCTGTATTGTAACTTTCTCCCTCTCTCTTCAATCTTGGAGCTTGTTTTTTCTTTTCTTTTTTAGCCATTTTTTCCTTCTTGTTAACAATAATATTTCGTCCTGCATTCTGTAGTTTTTCGTTCGTTTTTCTTTCTAGCAGCATCTTCATTTTCTCAATCTATTCAGTGACGTTCAATGTTTTATAAAGCTTTTTCAAACTAAGAAGAACACGTATTACACAAATCGCTGAATTCGGTGTTCAACTTTTTTCTCTGAACCTCATTTTCATTTGATCTTTAGGACCCAATCTCAGCTGATGGGGAGTCCTTGGTGTTAAAAGAAAACTCGAATCATCATCTTCTCATTTTATTAACAGCTGTAACCATCTTTCCTAGCTTCCTTGCTGTCAATAATACGGCCCACAGCCTTGTTACTGCCAACACTGCAACTAGTCACGTTAACCAAAAACCAGGAAGTAGGCTACATTGTCAGCATTCCAGCTCACCATATTGTCAATTCTAAACACTCACAAAATCCAACGAGGGGAAAAAATAAGGGGAATTTAAGTTGTTGTTTCTATTCAATATCTCTATTGACAATTCATTTATGGATTTCAATGATTTATTTGTCATTATCGATTTATCGATAAATTAGATTAAATGTTAATTTGGTGTTACATAATGGGGTCATTTTAAACAAAATGAATTGTGTATACGGTACCTTACTCCATCTAAGGCATACCCGAACAGAAGACTATGGATACAATTTGGTACATTTCCTTGTTCTCCGTCTGTTTGGTGATGTAGTCATCACTGTTTAATTCAATTTACTCTTCCCTTAATAGACTTCCAGGGTAACAAAACTATACGCTTTATTTGTAACACCTGTTCACCCCAGGTACAGGTATCCGGTGACAGCTGAGATCGCGCCATGTTGTTAACCAGCTTCAGTTCCGGTCTGTTAAGACAATTTTATGTGGTAATGTAAGTGAAATATACCCACGAGCACCACGTTATACGTTATTTATACAAACAAATAAATATCGAATTTAGTTCCTATAGTGAGAATTTTAATGGGGCAAATCTGTGTTGTTTGAACGGAACAAGGTGTTGGAAAAAAAATGAAATATTTGCATTTTGAATTGTATTTTGCTTACCAACCAATTCTAAATCTTGCAGAAAGCTTTGAATTTCATTTTTGACACTCAAAAAACACAATTTTCCCTTTTAATTGGGGCTAAAACTTGTTTTTGGCGGGTAGTTTCGATAAATACAAGCTCTGGGCTCTTGGGGGCAGATGATTACCCAGTTGGAGCCGTTTTGAATGCTGTAGCTAACCATGAAAGGTATTGGTACTTAACTTCAGATAGACTTGTTTCTATTCAGCGCTCCATTATAAAATTCCCAGCTGACAAGACATGGATTTTATGGAAGAAATTGTCTTTCATACTGTTCTGTTATTTATTCTACAGGCCGACTTATGAAAAATTCCCCAGATGAATGTTACAATGTACATGGCTAAAAAGCCATTTAAACAGTTGATATTCATCGCTTACCATTGAAATTGTCCTATTTTTTCACGAAATTAGGTAAGTGATTATATTGATGGTAAAAAGGATCTTATATATATTTCTAGAATCTGATAGATTGTATCATAGTCAAATATCGTTTCAATTTGGATATATAGAAGATAGCGTTTTATATTTAAACGCAAAAGACTCCAATTATATGCGTTACCATAACCTATCATCACCAAAGGTTCTACTTTAACATTCTAAGCTTGGGTAAACGTAAAAGGTCTTAAAGCCCATTACCGATAGACAATAGCCTTTACTGAGATGCTAATGAAGAAAATTTTTCTATTTAAGATTTTTTAATTTAGTTTTTTACTAAACGCCGCACTGCTAAACGGTTTATTAGTTATAAACAATAGAATTGCCGTCATATAAGTGAAATATCCTTGAGAATTGTTGTTATCATCCAATCGACCGACCGACCGATCAATCAACGAATCCACCAGCCAATCAACTGGCCTTTACACGCATTCGCTATCCTACCAATCCACCAGCCAGCCAATCAACTGACCTACACACCCAGTCCCAATCCTACCAATCCACCAGCCAGCCAATCGATTGACCTACACACCCAGTCGCCATCCTACCCATCCACCAAATCAACTGACCTACACACCCAGTCGCCATCCTACCAATCCACAAGCCAGCCTATCAACTGACCTACACACCCAGTCGCCATCCTACCCATCCACCAGCCAGACAATCAACTGACCTACACACCCAGTCGCCATCCTACCCATCCACCAGCCAGACAATCAACTGGCCCACACACCCAGTCGCCATCCTACTCATCCACCATCCAGCCAATCAACTGACCCACACACCCAGTCGCCATCCTACCAATCCACCAGCCAGCCTATCAACTGACCTACACACCCAGTCGCCATCCTACTCATCCACCAGCCAGCCAATCAACTGACCTACACACCCAGTCGCCATCCTACCAATCCACCAGCCAGCCTATCAACTGACCTACACACCCAGTCGCCATCCTACCAATCCACCAGCCAGACAATCAACTGACCTACACACCCAGTCGCCATCCTACCCATCCACCAGCCAGACAATCAACTGG
>JARFOD010136420.1:0-13403 GCA_031763545.1 Mopalia muscosa
CCCCCCCCCCCCAACGCCCTCTGTGAGGCCGCGGCGGCTTCGATTAAAGAAAGTTTTTTCTGAGTACGCTCCCATTTACTTTGAATTTCAGTGCTTTTACTGCACTGACGGCACTAACGATGTGCTGTATGTGTAGTTCGCTCTGTTGTGCTGACTTTAATTGAATTGAATGTAAATGTTCAATATTCCTACTGGGAAGACAACCGGGAAAATAAAGTCAAAATCAAATAATTCGTGTTTTTTGTTAACAGCTGCACTGTCTGTAATTATATAAAGATATGTGGTTTGATTCGCCTTGTTATTGAATGAATAATAAGACGTGTTTCACTTTACTTTTCCCTGAAAATCAATGCGGATTTGTCGTTCAACGCAATGCCCTTACACAGAGAGGTAGACTTTGCTATAAGTGCAACCTTTCCTTCACAGATCTAACAGCCGAGTCGTAAGACTTACAACAATAATCTAGCCTGGATAATATCAAATATTTGTAAAGAATCGTCGTACTCGATCTGTCAGATCCCGATCTGTTCCCAAATAAACCTTTCATTAAATGTTAGGATTGTTGACAGTATAAGTAATATCTATTTTGTCCAGATAAGCCATGTTTCTAAACAACCGCTAAATATTTAGAAGCATTGCTACACGGTATTGCGGATGAATAATAATTTCAGATATGTATCTTTCTTTTATAGAACGTTGATGAAAGGGTAGTAAATCTCCAAAAGACAAGTACTGACAGAGTATTTCCCCCTTTTTAATTCAGTTTGGCCATGTTCAACAGAAACAATTATTTTGCAAAGTTAGCAATTGTCCATTAAAATAATCACCAAGATATTTGAAATGTCAATAAAAAGCTGGTATCATTTAAAACAGATGAGGCGGACAAACTTTCAGACTAACTTTAAATATGTTCTCTCTTCACTTAAGATTAGGCAAAATATTATAAGTCGTATACCAATATTTGACATTTCACTCAAATGATTTTGCGAAATAGTTTTCCTGATCAATGAAACAAATCCGTCAAGTATCTGACTAGTTCTGGATTACTTGATGGCAATATTGCTTTGGCCATGTCCAGAGCGTTCCATCCTCGAGGATTTCGTACCCTCACGTCACAACCAGCTCCCACTAGTGCCCGGATAACACCCACGTGGTCAATATGGCTATCTTGGCGATAGAGAGCTGGCAAAAGACGAAATACTGAGCATAGACGACCCTTGGAAGCTGCGATGTGGATGGGGCGATTACCGGAAGAGTCCATTACGTCTGGATCTACGTTCATGTCCAGTAGGTAGCTGACAATTTCAAGGTTCCCGTTTCCAGCCATATAATGGAGTGATGTGATACCATCTTTTTGAGACACAGTTGGATCTGATCCAGCTTGGAGCAATATCTTAAATGTTGTACTATCACCGTTAAAAGCGGCCTCCAATAGAGGTGTTCTTAATTCTGTATTGCGTAATTCCATATCAGGATGATGCAATAGTAAAACTTGTAAAATGTCGCTATAGGCGTTTCTCGCAGTTAAATGTAAAGCTGATTCTCCCGAAGCATCTAAAGCACTTGGGTTTGCCCCTAATGCCAAGAGGATATGAACCACTTCATTTTGACCCAGTTCTGCTGCCAGTGTTATTGGAAGTCTCCCACAGAACGGAGCCTCCACGCTTGTTCCTGTTTGAACATAATTGTGTACATCTCCAGCGTCACCTTGTCGTATAGCCAAAAAAAGCTTGCTTACACGGGCAGGGTGGAAATAGCTTGTTTCGAAGTTTAAATTCAAATACAGCTTCAATCGATTTGGAATGGGCAATTTCTGAATCTTGTTTAAAGTACATCTTTCGAGACGTCTACGAATGTTATATCTACAACAGGACTGGAGGGTTAGTTCATTTGCACTCAATGTTTTCTCCAAAGTACCTGCTGACACATCGTCGTCTAAATCGACAAAGTGTCCTTGGTTTCTTAAAGTTTCCAGATGCCAAGGATTAACCGCAGATATAAGTCCCTGGATCAACTCGCAATAATCGCCAGTGCTAAAATCTTGTTTGTTTTTTATATCTCGCACCATCGTAAAAATATTATGTTTACAAGCGCCAGAGTTATGATTTATACAATCCGCGTCAGCACCATACAGAAGTAAGACAATTGCAAGACAGCATTTTTGTGTGAACACTTGCAATGACAGATGCAGAGGTGTCAGGCCAAACTTATCCATAACATTTGGAGAACATTTAGCTTCAAGCAATAAGCATGCTGCTATAGTATTTTTATTGACAATTGCCAAAAACAGAGCCGTTCTTCCTTTGTAGTCCTGTGCATCTACTTCACAACCGTTATTTAGTAACAGGCGAACCGTTTCCACCAGATTGTCAAGAGTAATATCCCCAACAGACATCGAGATATATTAAAATGAACCGCCGATATGGATGCCATGAGGGGAGTGTGACCAGGGTGATTGTGTGTCTCGTTTGTACTTATATTTACATCTGATCCCCTATCCACAAGTAACTTTGCGGTAGATATGCGGTTCCCCTTACATGCCTGATACAACGGCGTCATTCCACTGTACGTGGCTTTGTTCACATTTGCTCCATGCCCCATCAATAGCTCAGCAATAGACGTTTGGTCGAAGCTAGCAGCCGTACTAAGCGCTGTAAGACCGTCTTTGTCTTGCTGATCAACCGTGGCTCCTAGTTGAAGCAATTTCCTAACAAAATTAAGTTTACCCTCTTTTGCTGATATCATTAGCGCCGTCTGTCCAAACTGGTTCATTGCGCCAGGATCAAAGTAGACACTCTCAATGATTGCCCAAGTGATTTTTTCGTCACCAATATATATTGCCTTTGTACAGGCTGTCTGACGATCGACACAACAATTTACATCAGCTCCATCCTGAATCGAAGCTCTAACTGCTGACAAGTTCTTCTGCTCTATGGCCATGTGAAGACTTGTATTGATCTCATCAATCATGTCGCTCATGATGCCATAATCGCCGAACGTCTGGAAAAGAAAATAGTTGAAACATTAAATAAAATAAATTGATAGATATATTTATAGCTTTCAAGGGGAGAAACACGGCACTTATTTTTACACAGAGTTCCGACAAGTCAGTTATTGACTGCCGACAAGTAAGGATTTTGTCTCCTTAGTATTTTTATAAAATTTATTAAATTAAAACTTACAGTTTGTGAAAAACATCATAACATATTTTTAAAACTAAGATTAACGTTCAAGAAAGGACTACAGGGGAGGGATTATGGAACCAAACCTAATATTACGAAATGTACAAAAAATCTAGTGTATAGATTGTCAAACCAGTGTTCATAGGATAAATGAACAGCCAATTGGTAAAACATCGCGGGATAGTCTTTACCGTGGTACCACCACTACGTTCAGCCGTGCTAGATGTGCATCACAATCGTACATGTGTGTCGCCAGAAGCCGATTAACCGGCGTATGTATACTTTTAGACGGTGAATAGTGTGTTTGTTTGATTGGTGTTTAACGTCGTACTCAAGGGTATTTCCCTTACATGACGACGGACGAAAATACAGAACATCACAAACAAATCTGCTTCCCGTTACCTTTTAGCTCTGCGAACTCTAGGGCAACAGAAAGCAACCTCTTTTCTCGCGTCTTACCATCGACCCAGGAAGCTGCCGAGGGAGTATTCTGCAGGGCCATGGCCCACCCGCTCCCTCACGGGTCGTGAATAGTGTGAGTGATCGAGATAGGTATCCTATGTTGACAACAAGACCGTAAATCTGTTAAACTGGATATGCATTTTAAGCATTTATACCGACGTTTCTGATGCCCGTATCTTAGTTAATCATTTCGATGAAATCATCGGATTCTAATTTCACGTTCTTGTTTTCACCGAGTGTTGGCAACTAAAACTCTCTATCACATCCCTGGCTGTAGTTCCTCCTCTGTATGTCGCAGCACAAACGCGACTGAGGTCTAACTCTCTTTGTAAGAGATACGTGTATATCATGTCATGTATTAAAGGTTCTGTCAGATACATGGAGGTGGCTAACTTGAGTTGCTCTTCCTGGACCTTTGCTACTCAAGCAAACAATATTTTGTTGGACTGGTTTACAGGCTACCTGGCATATCCGTCTCGCATTCCAAATGATTCTCTCAGCGAATTGCTTCAGAAACTTCCTCATAGTAAGGACTCTAAGATCTCTAGACTGTATTCGCTCAGAACAATCTCAGATATCCTGGAGTCTAATTACCTATTTCTCCTGATTACTGAACCTTATAGAGTAAATAACCATCCCGCCATGCACCCTTGTCGAAAACATCTTTGCTGACTTTAATGAACGTGACCTATTATCTGGTATTATTTAAAGGATATATCTGATACCCTATTAATATTCAGTATAATTAACCATGGGTTACCCCGGGAAAAGCCGCAAAATAATTTCAGAAGTAAAACCATTGACCAATATCACAAGTTCAATAAAAGAACAGCCTTCGATACATTTGATAATACATTTGATATACATGTAGTTTATTATGAATTTTTCCAATGACAAAAAGAAACCCAGCCAAGAAAAAAAATACGAAAACCCTATAATACACTGGAACTATTAATCCAATCTACCACAAAACAAACTGTACCATGAACAACTTAAATCAAACTGTTAAACTGAAAGTTTACAATACAAAGCTTATCGCAATAAACTTAATAATTTAATTAAATAATCCAGGAAACAATACTTTGCAAACAGATTTAATTAGTGTATTAATTACATAAAATACACACGGGAAACTATCAATGAACTTCTCTCACATAAATGTAAAAATAACTCTACCTCAAACATTTTCAATCGAGTCCTCTGATGGACAGCATATCTATTATTCTTTTAGCATGCATTTTAATGCTATTCCCTCCAAGTAATCATTGCTTTTCTGAATATCTAGGTCCTAGCACTTATAACAACAAATTGTTCCATATCACTCCTGAATCTATAACATCAACTATAAACACCTTGAAATCACTCGGACCTGGAATGGACGTCAATAACATAAGTGACATAAAACAGTTGTCGAATATATCTGCCTTCCACTTTCAAATTTCTATAAGCTTTTCTTTTCTTCCGGAGAAATTCCTAACTCCTTAAAAATCAGGAAATAATCCCCATGTACACATCTTCCCCAAACTATCTGATACAAAATTACCGCCACATCTTAGTTTTAGCCACCTTTAGCAAAATTATCGAAAAAGTAGAAACCAACCAAATCCAAACTTTACTAAAATCTCAATATATAGTTTGTACTAAGGAATATGGCTTCCCTCCACACTCAACAGACCATATGTTGCCGGCTCACTTTGTCATTATCTTCTCTCATCTAATGAGGCAAAGCTGTCTGTGTATTCTTCGACCTTTCCAAGGCTTTTGATACAATGAACCACTCGATTTTGTTACACAAGCTTAATCACTACGGGTTTAGCTCAAATTTTTTTGAGATGATACTTGTACTTCAATATCCTCTACAACTTCCTCTAAATCTTTCGCCAAATATACATTAAAATTATCTAAAATTGTAGGGTGGCTCTTGGAGAATATATTATGTCTGAATTTACAAAAAACAATAAAAATGATTATAAGCCAATAGAAGAAGTCAAATCGTTTCACATCGGTTCATTTCGAAAAATCTAAATTGACAGTCGTTAGTGACATGAACTTTCTAGGTTGACATCGAGTTGACATAGGTTCCCCATATAAATTCAATCAGTAAAAAAATCTGGCTTTCTGAAAATTGTATCTCATCTAGGCCTACTGAACAAAAAAAATTAACTGATCTATACGATTCACTTATATTACACATACACCCTATGAGGTGGTACTTATGCAGCTGATTTAAAAACATTATTACTTAGAAAGTCCGTATTGTAGCCTTCTTGAGTCATCTTGAACATCCAGATCCTCTTTTTAAGATGTTTAGTACTTCACCATTAGATAAGTTTCATCAATCCTGTCTTGAAAATAATCATCAATTCATGTAGTCCTGCACCAATTGTTTGTATTGTATCTAGTGTATGTTGTTACCCTGATTGTTCATGTTTAAAGAGTTCACCCTGTATACATATATATCCTGGTCATACCCTGTTGAAGACTTTTGATTAGTGCCGCAAATGTGGTAAAATTTGTTGAAAATATTTATCGAGTTGAACGGATTTATTGTCTCCTACTTAACTATGACTATTGCCGACACATAACAAAGTGAGCAAATGTCACATGACCACTAATACGCAACTGAGGCTAAGGATTAGATTAATGTGCATTAGCGCGAACTATGTTTATCAGCTGATTAGCAGAAAAATGCATGCCACAATGGCGACTATCATTGAACGTCCGAGATGATATGATCAGTATATTCTAATCCTTCTTAGTGAAACCATAGCACTCTTACCTGTGTGTTGTATATAGTACAATCAGCAAGGTCGGTCAAAAGAGGAAGGTAGATTTTCCTGGACGCAAAACACGATTTAAAAAATGCATGCTGTTATAACACAGGTGTCATCTACTGCATAGGCATGTGCAATAAATCGCCCCTTTAAGTGAATCGGTAGATTTCTTAGTATAAACGAAGTACATTGTTTCAGTTAGTGTTGATGAGGCCTCTCAACATCTTGTGCTTGCTACAGGTCTTTCTTAATCTTACTTCTCAAGTTCAACGAAGCATGTCGTTGTTTATGTGTTAAATACCTTGTGTGTCTTCCAAATGTAAAAATAGATAAAGTGTTTGACGGCCAGTAACTATAGAAAGTAGATGAGGTAGATGAAGTCCGCTTCTTCATGTTGTAGAACCCTCAGTGCATAAAAGCGAAGTTTCCCATTTTAGGGAGAGGATACGGGCTTAGCTGGGATTAGTATAGCAGGGATAAGAAACATCGATTCCTTTGGATTCTAATGGAAATTATTTAAACTAGTGTTTGTTATGAAACAACAATAAATCACGTGAATTCCTACCAAAAATAGCATTAAAAGTGATCGAGTTTATGCATAACTTGCTCGCTGAGTAGCACATTCACGGATCGCTGATTCGCAAGGAAGCGACGTTTCTTATCCCCCCTTATTAATCCGTCATAGATATCCAATCCACACATTTTACTATAGAGATCAAATCGTTCTATCTTTTGTCGGGACTTTCCTGAAGTGTAAACCATAATAAGGACACACTTTGTGGTTGATACGATCATTTATTTAAGACTTTACGAATATGGATATACCTAGGGAATATCTCTTATATACAATGATCGATATACATGGACTTACACGTTAGCTATTCACCAAAGAGTGCTTTTAGTTTTCGTTGGGTGTTCTTTTGGGTATTTTGTATATATATTTATTGATTTGCGACATTGTAAGTGACAATCTGTATTGACAATGAGAAATCAATTGATGAACTATAATATCGCATATCAAGTAAGCCTACCATTCAAAACTGCCTTAAAATTACATTAAAATCCCTATCCTTAACTACTCAACAAATAAACTATAAAACCTATCAGAAAGTTTAAGAGCTTTTTATATACTTCTATTGACCATGTTATTTCTTATATAA
This sequence comes from Mopalia muscosa, assembly GCA_031763545.1. Classification (NCBI taxonomy): domain Eukaryota; kingdom Metazoa; phylum Mollusca; class Polyplacophora; order Chitonida; family Mopaliidae; genus Mopalia; species Mopalia muscosa. The sequence goes on from JARFOD010136420.1 coordinate 7,579, forward strand.
TAATCATCATAATTACCTTGAAACTTTGTAAACAAATTTTTAGCTATATGAAAGATATTATCAAACACATAAAATGTGATATTACACCACAGTAGCGGCCATCGTTAATTATTTCCCAATTTCACTTTTATAGCTAGGTGGCCTGTGCATAAATGAAAACTAACCAATTATGCATAAGTAGTTGACAATATATGGCCCGTGACAACATCTGGTCAGAAAGACAACCGACCTTCTGGTCCTGGTAACTAGGTCTCTGGTACCAATTTACCAGAAGTGTACAACACACGAAAACTTATCACATAATAATATTATCATTTCATGTAAGTCAACATGCAATGCCATATCTAAAAGCTATTTACAGTTAGATTGGTTATTGCCACTCTGGTCGGCCATGCGCACCCATGAAGTAATGAAGTCATAACCTGGACCGTGTTCCATACAATTTCGATTGATTGATTCGTGTTTTACGCTGCACCCAATGGGATTTCACTCACATGACAGCGGTGCATTCCAACAGTGATTGATTAGGAATAGCAATATGTGAAGCGCTTCTATAATGCTGGCAAGTTAGTATTCATCCAGTGCTATGATTATTTCGAAGTATAGAGAAAACCGAAATACAGATCATACAGGTTTTGTGAAGCCTTGTTTAACTAATAACGAGCTATTAAGATTGGGATTAATGATATACAATTGACTTTATTTTGCCAGCACTGAGTGATACAATAAGAATAATTACAGGTTTGTTTGATAGCTATCTTCCCATAGTTAATTTCGGATTAAATCGCTTCCCAACCAACCTTTTCTAGAAAACAGTAAAACAAGAAAAAAAAGTCCCCATAATATAAGCTTATGATTTAAGAGGTCCATATTGTTCAGGTCGAAGAATTACAGGAGTGTTACAGTCTGATACCAGATGGGACTTCACCAGAAGATGGTTGAAATTTTTATTCACAATAGAATGTACCGTGCACACCGTCTAAAATAATGAGCACAGTGCATCCGGTGACTTCTGAGTGACCTGTATGAGGCATTCGCGGATCCTCGAATGCACTGTATACATCGTCCAAGATATTGAGCACAGTTCATCCGGTGACTTCCGAGTGACCTTTATTTGGCATTCGCGGATCCTTGAATGTACTGTATACATCGTCCAAGATATTGAGCACAGTTCATCCGGTGACTTCCGAGTGACCTCTATGTGGCATTCGCGGGTCCTTGAATGTACTGTATACATCGTCCAAGATATTGAGCACAGTTCATCTGGTGACTTCTGAGTAACCTCTATGCGGCATTCGCGAGTCCTTGAATGTACTGGATATATCGTCCAAGATATTGAGCACAGTTCATCTGGTGACTTCTGAGTGACCTCTATGCGGCATTCGCGCATCCTTGAATGTACTGTATACATCGTCCAAGATATTGTTCATCCGGTGATTCCCGAGTGACCTCTATGCGGCATTCGCGCATCCTTGAATGTACTGGATACATCGTCCAAGATACTGAGCACAGTTCATCCGGTGACTTCCGAGTGACTTCTATGTGGCATTCGCGGATCCTTAAATGTACTGTATACATCGTCCGATATATTGTTCATCCGGTGATTTCCGAGTGACGTCTATGTGGCATTCGCGGATCCTTGAATGTACTGTATACATCGTCCAAGATATTGTTCATCCTGTGACTTACGAGTGACCTCTATGTGGCATTTGCGGATCCTTGAATATACTGTCTACACCGTCCAAAATATTGAGCACAATACATCAGCTGACTTCCGAAATGTACGCGTGTTTTGTGTTATGAAATATATACCTTAATAATGCCCGTTCAAATCGTTACAAAATATCCAATATGCAACGAAATACCATTTTATTCATCAAAGATTTACTCGTACTAATAAATCTTTGATTTTTCAAGTAAATCTTCACGGTTTTATCGACGATCAGATGTTTCCGCTAGTGTGTGCCTTTTTAACTAATAAATCTCAGGCTACCTACTATAGAATGTTCCGTCTTTTAAGAGAAGCTGCCGAAGTCAGAGAATTATTGTTAAATCCACCAGCCTTTCAACTTGATTTTGAGACTGCTGTCCATAATGCTGCTTATTAGGAAAGAATACTGCTACTTTTTTAAATATATTTTTTTCAAATAATTTTGAAATGTACAGATCAGCTCTCCAAAGCTATGTTTAACATAATATGAAATGCATTCAAACATTTCACTTTTTTGATTACAGACACATGGCTTGAAGGCAACATTCGCGTTGCAATATGGTACCATTATGAAACCAAAGGGGCCCGGATAACTGATCACTTGGAAGGGTAGTATAGTAAACTTGTCTGGATCATCAGGTGGTAATAACAAATTCAACGAATCAAAAAACAGTGTAATAGAAAACAAAAAACAAAAAACAATTCTTTTTTGTGCTATCCTTATTCTTGGTCTATCTATGCGGAATTTTTTTGGAAGCAACATCTGCATGTTTATTGGCTGTATGATCAAAGTTATAGTATATAGAGCAATTGACGTGTCTGACGCGCTCTGCGCCACTGTTAAGTCCCATTTATAATGAGCGCGAACGCGACCACGAACACAAACGCGAACGCGGCCGCGTGAACCGCATTTGATTGATTACCTGCTATGACAATGGAGTCGTTTAGACTCACGGCGAACGCGAACGCGGCTAAATCTGTGATCGCGCGGCAAGCCGCAGAGATTGCCCCCAGAGCGATTTTTTTGGGAGAAGGTCGCGCGAACTACTGGCAATAGCCAATCAGAGTGCGAGGTCAAAGGGCATACATGTGCCAGTTGACTAGCCACAACGGCGTCACCATGGAGAGAGACAAGACAGAAGACCTAATTATGGAAATTGAGAAACATCCCATTCTTTATGATAAAAGTTGAGGTTATTACAAAGACATTAAACGAAAGAAAATGATCTGGAACGGAATAGCACAATATGTGTCCTTGACCATAACCTTCCTAAACCTTTTGTTCAGCGATTTCCCTCTCTTACCTCATATATTAATAAAACAGACCCTGTTAATATCATTAAGACTTGTGTAAATGATTACTTAATCTCTAACTGGAATCATTTTTTACAGAATAAGGACGCATCGAGATGCCCAGACACTGGGAAAGTGGGTGTGTCTGTCTGTGTCCCAGAGTTTAAATAGGTTTTGTTCAAACAAGTTTCTAATGGTGTTTCAGTTTTCACAGCTGAGCTCGTGGCTATCCAAAATGCTCCTAACTGGCCAAGTGATTCTAAACAAAATCGGGCAGTTGTCTAAGCGCCCTACAAGCTAATAAAACCTTCATATTTTCTTGTTAATGTCCAGTAATATGTGAAATACTATATACAATCACTGAACTGTTGTTTGAAAATATAAATGTATATTTGGCCTGGGTTCCGGGCCAATCAGGTATACAGGGAAATGAGTGGACTGACCAATTAGCCAAACAATGTCTGACGTTGCCTCGAATTAACTCTGAAATAGGTTTGTCTGAATCATTTTATCTGGTCAAATGTCATTTTGTTTCTTTATGGCAGGATAGATGGGATGCTTCTGTAACTGGTCGAGCTTTTTACAGTTTCCAGCCCTCGGTGGTTTACACAACGTTTGCATCCACTACTCTTTCTCGAAAAGGCGAAGTTGTATTGTTTCGTCTGTTTTCGGCCACTTTGTAGAAAAGTGTTATATACACAGAATAAATAAACATCCTGAGGTTAATTGTGACTGGTGCTTAGCCTTTGACACAATTGAATATTTTCTGTTAATGTGTTTCGTGATGTTCTTTTCAATCACTTATTGTGTGTTGGCATATCGAGGTCTAATATACACAACATCTTAAACCGGAATAAATGTTGCGACAAAGTGTTTAAAGCAGTAGCTGTGTATATTATAAACACGCGTATAATCACTTAAAACGCTAAGACAATACTTATTTAACTTAACTGAGCTACTGACATAAATAATGCAAAGTAATGGCGCGCATAGTTCTTATTACTTTGAACTGCGTGTGCCATCAATACTAATTTCCATTCCATTCCAATGAATTTGTCGACAGGTGAGACGGGGTTGTTGCTGATCCGGTTTCCCCTGCATATCCAACCAGAGAATCTGTATTTAGGCCGCCCTGACAAGGTTCAACAGAAGATTGCCAGGGACGTTCTGGAGAAAGGGGACGTTTTTTTCAACTTTGGAGACCTGCTCTGCCAGGATAAGGATTATTTCTTATACTTCGCTGACCGTATCGGAGACACCTTTAGGTAGTGCAACTCTATAATTTGCTCAGCTAGAATAATAATTATTTCTTATACTTGGCTGACCGTATCGGAGACACGTTCAGGTAGTGCAACTCTATAATTTGTTCAGCTAGAAGAATAATAATTTCTTATACTTCGCTGACCGTATCGGAGACACGTTCAGGTAGTGCAACTCTATAATTTGCTCAGCTAGAATAATAATTATTTCTTATACTTCGCTGACCGAATCGGAGACACTTTCAGGTAGTGCAACTCTATAATTCGCTCAGCTAGAATAATAATTATTTCTTATACTTCGCTGACCGAATCGGAGACACGTTCAGGTAGTGCAACTCTATAATTTGCTCACCTAGGAAATTACACGTCCAGGTAGTGAAACTAAATAATTTAGGATAAGAATTATTTCTTATATTTTGTCGATCGAACTGTGACACGTTCAGATAGTTAAACTATATAATTTGCTCAGCTAGTATAAGAATTACTTCTCATATTTCTATGACCAAATATGAGACAAGTTCAGGATAATTATTTATTCTTATATTTTGCTGATCGAATTGGGGGCATGTCGAGTAGTGTAAGTCTATAATTTGCTCAGCTAGGATAATAATTATTTGTTATATTTCGTTGCCCAATTTGGTTCACAATTGAGTAAGTGATCCTCTATAATTGACTTAGCTAAGATCAGATAAGAATTATTTTCTTTTATTTCGTTGGCTCAATTTGAGACACGTTCAGCTAGCGTAACTCTATAATTTGCTCAGCTAGGATAAGAATTATTGGCACAAAAACAACCCGCACAATGGGCTCATCACCGAATACGTGTGGCACAGAGTGGTTGCGTTAGTTCTGCTTCTAACCATCTACTTTGGTTCACAGTATATTATAGTGTTTTTTTTTTTCAATTTCAGATGGAAGGGTGAGAACGTCTCAACAGTGGAGGTGGCTAATACACTGACCGGGTTAAACTTTATCACGGATGCTAATGTGTACGGCGTACAAGTGCCAGGTATGTTTTTTTGGCTCTACTTCGATAACAAACTTTTAAGCGACGAGACAATACGACGGTTTCCGGTTATGACGTTTCGACAACTGAGTGACGTCCCTTTGCGAAATAACGTTATCGGTTTACGGCAAAAGACGGCGATCCATGAGTTTTAACATGGACAGTATAGGAAATATTGCAAATAATGAAGTAAACGTTAATAAAACCATATATGAATTTCTTTGTACCATAGCTTGAAAAATTATTTTTTTGCAAAAGTTACAATTTTAAAGCTATATTTTCCTGAAACCCGGCAACTCGAAATGTTAAAGTAGAAAACCACCCAAAAACTATATTCTATAAATGAGTAAAACTGTGTAACACAATACATTAATTTACATTTTCATAACCTGATCGTAACTCTGGTTATCATTCATTAAAGAGGATCACAAGCACCAGTTGAGTCATCAAACCCTGTGCTGCTTAGTTTTCCTGCACTTTGGTTGATCAGCCAATTTTGAACTATCCAATGATAGATCAGTGAAGTCTGCTGTACACAGGATTTGATGACTCAACT
>JARFOD010136431.1:0-13402 GCA_031763545.1 Mopalia muscosa
CCGGGAAGGCGCTGCCCACGTCTTCACCTCCTGGCGACAGGAGACCCCGGACCCTCATGACCTCGGCGACGTGGTCGACAACGGCCACATCCGTGTCGTCGCTGGCAACGTCGTCCAAGGCAACACGATTGACGCCGGCCGGGCGGCCGAGATCTTGAGCGGCTTAGAAGGCGCATACCTCCTCAAAATCAAGCTGGTCAAGGAGCAGGAGGAGGGCGTCTTCCTAGTCGAGGATGCTTTCCAGCCCCTCAGGGCGGGCAGGACACGGGGACAGGCCGTGATCGAGATCACAGCCCAAACAAACTCCGGCGTCCTAGAGAGCATCGACCGGCCCTACTTCGGAATCGCCTACCCGATGTCAGCAGTCGTATACGGGCTCTACCGCATCAGTGAGCCCGACCCGGCCAACGTAGTCCCCATGCGCGCGGGCGACCTTTACTGCGACGCCCGGTTGGCCCTTAACCACCTCGAGAGCGCCACCCGGGCTTACGGCAGCCCGGCAAGTAAAAAATAAAGGCCTGGCAGGCGGGCATCCACGAGGCGGGTTCCATGCTCGAGGACCTTGCGGAGCTCGAGACAGCCGCACGGCGCGCCATTATCGTCCGTGACATCGCCAGCGAGACCCTCCACTCGAGTGGCAGGTATGGCACAGACAAGACGAAACCGATCGACATCACACTCCACAATGGCCACGCCTGGGGATCGGATCAAAGATACGGTCAGCTATAGGTGGAATCAATATGTTTTCTTTTTGATGCTTCAATCAATCGATTTTTAGCAAGCGTCCTGGGATTGCGAAACAGTTTATAAGGGAGATAACTCTCAATAAATAAGATCACGTGGAGTTTGCCCTCTTAAATAAACCTACAACTCCAACAAAAAAATCGCATGGATTCCATGGTGGTTTAATATTCCGGTTTATTGTAAAATCATTGTTAAAAATGAGAAATATCTGTGCGTAAGGTTGGATTTAAGGATATTCCAAGTTAATTCGTGAATTTGTTACAGAGTTATCGTGTTCACAACATAAACAGGCATGAATATTGCAAAAAAATGTTTTTGGCCATTTTGTTTTATTGAATTATGATAAATGCAACCCCATCGCATCAAGATGCACTATTGGCTTTATTATCATTTATTCTAGGCAAAGTATCACGTGACATTAAAAATAACATGTTAGCTGACTGCCTGTACATGACAAGTAACGCGAGAAAGTTTGAGAAAAGCCAATCTTGAACCTAACTCTCCAATTGGTAGTCTTAACAGGAGACATACAAGGTTTGAAATTAATCGGTGAATTTGTTTTCAAACAGCCCCACCTCCAATAGTAATGAACAATAGTGTACGAGTTATGTAAGTCTATACTAGGCCTAGACGATAAACTCTGGCTAGACACACGTGAGTGTAAACGGATACCCAAGATGATGCTAAATAGACGTATTTAATTTATTCGTTTTTCTTCTTTCTTTCTACAATTTGTTGCAATACAAGCGATACAATACCACTGATAAATAAAGGTAGGGACACTAAATGGAACATTTATGTCCATATTAGATTTCCAAATATTATTACTATCCGGAGAGGCCTAAACAACTAAATAAAGCGACAGTCTCCATCGCAACAATATCTCATCAAGTAAAACTGAAACTTTGAAATTAAATTTAAAAGTAAAATCAACCAATTGGTTCATACAATGAAATCTGACAGCCGCCACCGCCAAATGTAATTACATGTCACAAGCTGTATAGGCCGACGGCGCGAACAAAAGTAACCATACGTCTTTAGGCCTGTCGCCAAGACGCTAATTTTACAAAAACGGACAAATAATTACTTCATCGACACATACACACCATTATATATGTCTCCATTATAACAAGCTGAGTAGCTAGCAGGTCCACCACTAGAGGCTTTGTTTTTAAATGTGCTCATAATCCCTGCCAAATCACCTTTTCCTACTTTTGTTTAAGAACTAATTTTTTCTTCAAAGAACCAAAGAGTTAAAGTTGCGGTGGTTTATCACCAGAAAAATTTTAAACTAATCTGAGAATTTGTTCTCAAAATTATAATCTCAGTGTGAATATTGAAAAATTATGAAATGGGGACCATATTGCTTTGTGCAATTTGATGAAATGAAGTCCTATCCAAGTCTTAGTTTTATGAACATTATCATGTTCAGAACACATACGAGTGAATATTATAAAATGATGCACTGACGGCCATTTTGTTGTACGGAATTTGATTAAATTCAATCAAATCCGTTGTCTTAATAATACAAGGCTATATTTCAAGTTTCAAGTTAATCCTAGAATTTGTTACAGAGGTATTGTGTTAACAACATAATTAAACAGATATGGTTATTGTAAAATTATGCTACGGCAGCCCTTTTGTTTTATGGAATTTGATGAAATTTTATTCCATCTGTTGTCTTAATAGGAGTAAACTATATTTCAAGTTAATCGTGAATTTGTTACAGACTTAAAGTGTTTTTATCATATATACAGTAATGAATATAATAACATATTGCAATGGCGGACATATTGTTTTACGGAACTTAGTGAAATTCAGTCCGATTTCTTGTCTTAAAGGCAGGAAACTATTTCGAAGTTTAAAGTTAATTCGTGAATTTATTCTCTACTTATTTTGAATAAACGAAGAAAGAACAATTTGCTTGCCTCCACCGGGATCCGAACCCGGGACCTTTGGGTCATTCTGTTTACAGCACATACAGACATGAATATGCTAAAATTAGTAATAACGGCCGATTTGTTCAACGGAATTTGGTGAAATCCGTCGTCTTAACAGGAGGAAGCTGCAAACCAAGTTTGAATTTATCTGTGAATTTAATCTCTATACTTATCCTGTTCACAGCATGAATATGCTAAAATTATGTAATAATGGCCATTTCCTTTAACGGAATTTTGTGAAATACCGTACTATCCGTTGTCTTAACAGGAGGAAGCCACATACCCAGTTTGAAATTAATCGGTGCATTTGTTTTCAAGCTAGCGTATTCACAAACATCTGTGGCGGATGGCAAGACGGAAGGACGGACGAACGCCAAGTAACATTTCTACCCCCCCCCCCCCCCCCCCTCGCTCGCCCCTACTATAGTAGTGGTGGACAATAAATCAGCATAGCAAAAAAGTCCGAAAAATATAACAAAATTCTAGTAATACACAACTTGACATGATTATAAATCGACTAAGAAATCAATGTTTAAAACATTTTACGCAATAGGTTACCTACCGGTATTAACTCCAACCTAAAACAAATGTGGGAGCCAAGACGTACGAGATGTACCATTCATAACACACCTAAATGACAACCCTTGAGAAGGCTAGCTTTTAATCTGTATCAGCTTTCTTATTCCTGAAACAGATAGCCTGATGTTCAGAAATATCCACATAAAAGTGGAACCAAGTTCAGCCAACGCAATTGTACACATAAGCACACCATTGCGCAACTCACACATATACTGATTTGTGAAAGTACATCCGTTTAAGTAAGGTGACAAAGTGACATAGAAAAACATGTACTACCCCAACCTTAGACGGTAACTTCTATATTTCATCGTACCAAACTAAATGTTTCTAATCAGATCGCAGCTGCGATAGAGGCTATTGACCAGTGCATGATAACACAGATCATAAACTCTTGAATAAACATTCGGTCTAAGATATAGAAATCAGGCCTGTATACGGATCTTAGTAGTCGGGGAATACTGACTACACGACCGTAATGTTGTAAACACCATAAATATTACAGGTAACGTCCATTCCTTACACTTGGTTAGCTGGCTGGTTGGTTGATCAAGTGATTGATTGATTGATTGATTGATTGTTCCATCAGTCGATTAACTGACTGACTGACTGTCTGAGTGAGGGATTCGTCGGTCAGTTGGTAGATATCGTTCATTGATTTGCCGATTGACCGACTCACACGCGTTGTTTGGTTGATTGGTTAACTGACAGACCGATTAATTTCTCGATTGCTTGTTTGACTGGTTATCTGTATGGCTGGTTGGTTGACCTATCGGTTGATCGATTGATTTGTTGATTTTAGGATCGATTAAGTGAATAGCTGATAGGTTTATTCAATTCTTGCCCATACCGACCAGCTGGTCCATTAACAGAACAGAAGCAAAACATTAAATGAAGTGGATTAATTATAACTTGAACAATTAAGACAACGAATAATAATATTAACATATATAGATAAAATATCATAAACGGCAGTAAGTCAGATCAGCGATTTTATTTATAATTATAATATTTATTGTAAAATAAAAACCACAATAACAGTGATATACAGTATAGTATTCATAGGCATGAATACTTTAAGAAATACAATCGAAAGTAAGATACATTAATTATATTTGGTATATATAAAGTAACTTACATAAAGCCTAGAATGGATCAGCATATGAGCCTGCCGTATAGTTGAATCCAAGGGTTTGACTTCATTAGCTGGTCTGTTATGACAGTCTGTAACTTACTCTAAGTCTACAGCAACAAATCCTTAGATGCGCAGTTCCAAGGTGTAAAACACAGAATTGTTCTTATTATATCCAAATCAGGGTGATCACCATATCCTCCAATTGACTGGTGTCTATTTTTCCACAACAGGGTTATTCACAAAGTCTTTGACACTGAGATCCATTATTATTTACCTCCGCACAGAGATATCAAGGCTTGGTTCAGAATTACACTAGTGTTGACTAGTTTGAGACTCACTAGGTTGTGACTGATCTACATCATATAATCAATCTCACTTATATAGGGAGATGCAGAAATTTCTAGATATAATTTTAGAATGACAACACATAGAACACTCTGGAAAACGTAATTTTACCCAATCAAAATATTTCAAAACAGTAAGTTCTGTGTCAGAGAAACTACTAGAAAAATGAAAGTGAACAAACAGCGATTGACCTGGTGAAAAGTGCATCACTCAAGCTGCTAGCAAATTCAGTATGATTGCAACAATTGCAACAATCAATAGGAAAATGAACACTGGTCAAAAGTACTACAATGCTCTTTGCTTTTCAGCAACTGCAACAATATTACAACAATGTACACTGGTCAAAGAGACATGAATCTTGATAGGTAATGACTTAAATCAATAAAAGCTTGGTATTATATGTACATGTATATGACACACTTCCCCTTCAAAAGGGGATAAGGGGTTTATTAAAACCATCATCAGGAATGAAAAGACAGCCAGGTAAATGTGATTCTTTACCAAAATTCCGGCTGATAGTAGATTCCATTGGGACTGCATACTACAACGTGGGGAAATGTCTATGTTATCTTTTGAAATCTTTTGGAGACAATGAATTTCAGCTACAAGATTCCTATAATGCAGCCAGTAGAATAAACGGTATAACACCTGAACTTTTCCAAAAAGGTATTCGATTTGTGTCATTTGATGTCGAGTCGCTTTTCACCAATATCCCTTTATGTAAAACAGGGAATGTTATGCTCCACAGAATATATAAAGACAATGTTATACCCTGTACCCTCAAGAAACACACACCGAAGAAACTTATTCTCGATGCATGTACTAAAACACCATTTTATGGATTAGACCAACTATACCAACAACTAGATGGAGTATCGGTGGGGGCTACTTTGGCACCAACTCTAGCTGACATCATTATGACCCAAATGGACAACATTATTATAAAACCCCTTATAGACACTAACGTGATAAAATTTTATGTTAAATTTGTTGATGACACCCTTGTGCTTGCAAAACCCTCGGACTTTGAAATAATTAAAAGAAAACTCAACTCATTCCACGAACAGCTACGTTTTACACATGATGGCTTTTCCAACTCAACAGATTACACTTTCTAGATCTCAGAATTAGTGAATCAATATTTACAGAAAAGCCAGTCATTCCGTCCAATTTACCAACTATTGAAGCTTTCAACCATGGCATCATAAAAATTCATGGATCAAGTCTATGACAAATAGAGCCAAAAAACTATGCTCTACATTAAATCTGCTGAGTAATGAACTAGATAATATTCGTTAGTTTGCCTGCTGGAATGGATTTCCATCTTATGTGTCTAATAAGATCATCAACAAATGTTTAAGCTCACAAAATTCTGTGCAAAGTAACTAAGACAGTGATGCGCCTAAAATCTACGTAAATTTACCATATATAGATCAAATAGGGTAAGATATAGAAAATTTTACTATTCAAAAACTCAGAAAACAGATCAAACAACCTATTGATTTTAAAATACTATACTCTACCGCTAAATTACAATGCTTTATAAGTGAGAAAACAAGAATCCCTGTTGAAAACAAAAGTAACATTGTATATAAATTTGTATGCCCTGGCTGCCAATCAAGCTATGTTGGAAAAACAGAGAAGTTTAGCTAATAGGATTAAGGAACATAGCACTAATATTAATAGTGAGATATTTCACCATACACAAAACTGTGAGTCTCTCAATTATATGTGTAATCTAATAAATCTACCCTCAGCATTGTACAATATAGGTTATTCCCCAAACCTACAAAGTTAAATCCTTGAAACACAGTTGTTATTGACAAATCCAGACACAGGTCTGAACGCCCTAGCAATTAAAAAGATCAAACCCCAGCTCAACCATTGATTAAAAGCCAGCAAAGACCTATCTTTGCTTTAAGTTTCTTTTATAAAAGATATGTCCTCTAAATACACTGTTAGTAACCACATTGATTTGTTTATATGTACTATATATATCACATTTACCTGACCGTCTCTTCATTCCTGATAATGGTTTAATAAACCTAAATATTTAACATGCGTATTGTCGTTTCTTAGAGTTGTGGCTTTCGTCTACTATGTCAAATTATTCAGCGGGAATCACAGTAAATTTTCTTTGCAACTTAATTATATGCAAAGTAGGCATATGTTATCTGTAGCGTCAGATTAACATAAATGTACAACAATGTTCAACAATGTTAACACAATATATTTGCATAAAAGTAAACTAACAGTAAGATACATGTATGTGCAAAACTGATCTTTACTTATATCAAAGATTTGACACTCTTGACAAACAATCTGCAATAATATTATCCTTGCCTTTTATATGTCTTATGTCAAGATCAAATACTTGTAACATCAAACTCCACCTCAATAATCTTTGATTTTTACCTTTTAATTTATGTAAAAATGTGAGCGGATTGTGACCACTACATACAATAATGTGTCTAGATGAAGAGGTGACATAAACATTAAATTGCTGCAAAGCCAAAACCAAAGATAAACATTCCTTTTCCATAGTGGAATAATTTCTTTGACATTTGTCAAATTTACGTGAGAAGTATGACACAGGGTGAACTACACCAGCTGTCTTCTTGTAATAAGACCGAACCGGCAGCTACATCACTGGCGTTTATTGCTAGTTTAAATGGCACACTAAAAGCACGTACTGAGAGAGCAGGGACGCTCTTAAGTATGGCTTTTAACTCATCAAATGATGTCTGACAATTAGAGGACCAAATGAATTTTACATTCATTTTCAGTAACCGAGTCAAAAGTTCACTAATAGTAGAAAAATTTGGACAAAATTTACGGTAATAGCCAGACATACCGAGGAAGCGTTTCAACTCACTTTTAAATGCAGGTTGTGTAACTTTTTCTAAACTATAGAATATGTTAAAACTAAAATATTATAAAATAAACTCCCCGCTATTCGCTTCGGGCTGTTCATATACCATTGTACGGTTTATCAGCCGTCTTTGTAATGCCCTTGCTGCATATTTGTGGGATTGTTGGGATTTATGATTCCAGCAGTCGCTGTTGCTTGGAATGTATACGTATTCGTGAATTTTCAACGCCAAAGTCATTGCAAAACACAAGTTATAATCAGTCTCTTTCTTCTACACCGCATGCATCGCGTCATGCATAGAATTAATTTACTCATCAACACATTTTAAAACTGCTGAACCAAGACACCCATTGTCGATGGTGGTATATAAGACTTGAATAATTTTTCGCTGCTTGGTTTCAATCTGGAATTCATGATTTATGTTTTTTGGTTTTTGGGGTTTTTTTTATTGGATTAATCAAGGTTTTGATTTGGCAAATCATTGGAGTATTTCATTTCCACACTTGATTGTGATTTAAATGTTGGTGAATGTATGGTGTAAACTTCTTTTAATAAAAATCCCAACAAACAGGGGATAATCAGCGACATGATGGCTCGGTGATACTTTAGAGCCGGAATCACTTCATGAAATATCGAGGTAGGTCCGCGAATGTAACGTTTAGAATGCACCAATAATACTATTGACAAGGCGTTGAAATGTTGCCGGACTAATTTTCGTCCCAAAGGACATGACTTTGTATTGGAAAAGTCCATCAGGTGTTGCAAAAGCGGAAATTTCTCAAGCACCATCAGTGAGTGGAATTTGCCAAAATCCTTTTAGCAGATTAAACTTGGATATGATTTTGGCTTTCCCGAAAGCGTCATTGCAGTCATTCATCCTTGGAATAGGGAAATTAATTTATTGATATAGCTGACTGTTCTGTAATCTGTGGGCATCATATAACTACCAATAGAAATTTGATCTCTTCTTGCAGATATTTTTCCTTATCTGGATTGAGTCTGTAAGGATGCTGCTTGACAGGTCTGGAATCGCCAACGTCAACATCATGGTATATGACATCAGTCCTGCCTGGAAAGTCTGGAAACAAATGTTCGAATTGATGCATAACTCCACGTATCTGTTGACCTTGATCAGAATGAAGATGTTGAAGTTTGAAATCCTTGTTTTGAAGTATGTCCGAGTTCTGCAACTTAGCCGGGCTGATCTTGTCTCTTGTCCCTGTGAATTATCAGTTGTGATCACGTCGAGGCCAGACACAATTACACTAAAGTTCAGTGCTGTTTTTGTCTACATAAGGTTGAAACATGTTAACATGACATAATTGTTGTGATTTGCGCCGATCGAGTTTTGACGATATAATTAAGATCACTCATTTTTTTATCTATAATATAAGGACCAAAGTATCTAGCCTCTAATGCCTTTCCAGGAACTGGAAGATGTGCTTAAATTTTCTGACCAGACATAAGTTACATTCAGCAGTATTCTTTTTATCATATCTAGTTTTCATTGAGTGCTGAGACTGCTCAAGATTCTCTTAGCTAATTACCATGCCTTATTTAGTTTAAGAGATTAACACTGTCTGTACAATCATTCAAAAGCTGCCTATTAAACAGCTGCAATGGCCCCGCACTGTGTGTCCAAATACTAACTCAAAATGACTAAAACCTAATGATTCACTATCAGCAAACATAAGAAATGGGACACCAACATGCCAGTCCTTTTTTCCGTCAAAAATCAAGTTTTTTAATGGTTGAGGAAATCTTTCTAAGGAAACCTGGCTCTCTGTATGATACGCAGATGACTTCTACTGCTTAATGCTTAATTCATGCATTACTAGCTAAAAAATACCTGACATGAAATTAGACCCTTGATCAGACTGAATTGATTGAGGTAAGCCAAACAGAGAAAAAAACTTGACCAGTCCTTAACTACAGACTTAGCAGTAATATTTCTTACGGGAATACCTTCAGGGAACCCAGTAGCTACAAACAGGATAATTTACATATACTAATTTTCAGATTTAGTCTAAGGTAAATGGCCAACACAGTCTATCAAAATTCTACTGAATGGCTCTCTAATTACTGGAATTGGTTGCAAATGTGTTTTAGGTATAGCTTGATTAGGCTTGCCTACTACGTGACATGTAAGACAAGACTAACAAAATTCTACCACATCTTTCCTAATACCAGGCCAATAAAAATGATTCAGTATTTTGCTGTTAGTCTTCTTAATACCCAAGTGACCTGCTAATGGTGTCTCATGCGCTATTCGTAAAATATCCATACGCCAAGGCCGGATTAATAATATTCTTGTACCCAGCAAGATCATTACCTAATAGTAAAGCAATTCTGTACCTTATAGATATTACTCAAAGGGAACTTATCTTTAAGGCCACTTTATTGTACCTGATCTATTTTAATAACTGACACAAGCTTATTAGGTGTAATACATAAACCTGTTGGCTTAGAACCATTCTGTCCTTCTCTGTCGGTTTTATCATTGACGGTCCAGATAAAACCGATCACCACGACTTCAATAAATAATCACTACACGTCAAGAAAGTCACACCGGCACAACGAGACACGATGCTGATGATGTTGACTGTAATTAAAATAGAGTATACGTCATTATTTGAAACAATATACAATAGTCATCATCATCGTGTCTCGTTGTGGAGTGAGGCGCGCTAACCCCCTGCGTATATCAGGCGTGTTTTTGACGTGTGGTTACAGGATCGAGTCCGTCTGTCGACCATTAGGTTTATGAGTGAGCCACACGTTACGCATGGCTCTGGCAATCGCGGGTTGGTTTCTACGAGGTTTCCTCCCGGATTACCACCGTAATAAGGCAAGGAACAATGTGGACAATCCGTCGTCATATAAGTGAAATACCCTTGAGTGTTTATACGCCGATCAAACAATATTGACTTGTGGTGTTCAGTGTGGTCCCCAGTGAGGATGCCTAACGTAGTGCATTGTGAAAGGTCAATCCTCGTAATATTGCTTGCTCGGTGCAGGATTTAAGAGGCTACAAAAGCCTTGTCTTGATGTTTGAAGATGGTCTGTGGAATTTAGAGCATTTGCTGGTGTTGAAACAATTCACACAGAATTGAAGATGGGGAGGCGATAGGTTATTTTGTCGGAAGTATCGACAGTCGAAGGCAAGCAGATTTGGTGTATATGCAAAGCTTTGTCAAACACAACGACGGTTACCGCTATCTACTCACCTGTATTGACATCTGTAATACGATTGGGTCGATCCAATTAATACCAAAACGGGGATTCACGCCTTTAAGATCCACAGACATTTAATGATAAATATGATCGGCCGTTACAGCAGATTTTTCACAATCGAATACGTGAGGCATCCTAAATGAGGACTACGCCAAACAACACCATGGGTCTATCGAACGATTCCAACCTCAAGCCGTCCAGTTAGAACACCATTGTGTTACCGAACAAAACAGTTTGAATAGGTGGACAGAGCAAACTACAAACTCTAAAATGGAATATAGTTACAAATTGGACACAACCAAAATCTGAGCAATATGTCGGTAAATTAAAATCGGACGTTTTAATGGAAATAACAAGAAATCTAGAATCCGACCGCATTCAGAGTAGGGATATAGACAAATAGTTATGTAATATGGTCAAGTTATCATACAATGTGCGGCAACATTTAAGCAATGTCATACCAATAAAGGCCACCCAGAAACGTATAAACACAGTGCTCCCTGGTCCGATGACCAATGTAAAGAGAGCATGTCAATTTTTGAAGAAAAGATAGAGTTAAAAGCTACGACATACATGAAACGAATAGACCAAAGAATGCCAAAGAATATTGGAAATTATTAACCAATGTGACTTTATGTCATAGTCCTAATTTGCCTGTTGATCAATTTAAGTGTTATTTTCAAGCTGTAAATAATCCCTAGAGTCGTTTGCTTCAGACAGACGGAGATGTATTGTTCATACATAATGTTTGAAGAGGTAAATGTATGTATTTCAGTAATCAGAATCGTAATTGGCTATAAGTCAATTATAGAATAACAAATCTGATGGACCCAATTTAATTTTAAACGAGTTATCTGCCAGGGAAAGAGAACTATTATACCTAGCCCTATGAAATAGGTCTATGCCGTTTGATATTTATTAGGGACGAGTATAATTGTTACACGGGCGGGCGACAGGGCGAATCCCTATATCTTCCTTTTTGTTCACAATGTATATAAACGATTTGGAAGAAGAGTCTTTCACCCAAAGGCTTTGAATATATACATGTTAATCATCTTAAAATGTTTCTATTATTGTATGCTGATGACATTGTACTGCTATTTGAAAACCCTTTCGGTCTCCAAAAAGGTTTGGATAAACTTTATGCATACTGTCAAAAATGGCGCCTGGGAGTCAACACCACCGAATCATAAATCATGTTCTTTAGGAAAGAAGGCCCTGCCCCAGAGCCCATGTTTTACATATGACTGCAAACCTAAGAACAGCGTGAATAACTTTACATACCTAGGTATCTTATTTACGTCTTGTGGTTCGTTCGCAAAAAAACTAAAGTACCCGCCAGCAGATCAAACTAAGAAAGCTGTTTGACAAACTTGTGTTTGACAAACTTGTGTGTACAATTTTGAAATATGGCGCTTAAATATTGGGTTTTGTTTATGCCCCATGTATTGAAAAAGTACAGCTTTGTAAAAAATATTCTAGGCGTCCAGTAATATACACAAAAAGTCCTCGCGAAACAGGTATAATTTTCATGGCAACAAAACGATTGTATACCATTGTCAAATTCTGGCTTAAGATAACCCACACAAAAGATAGAAACTGTACCGGAAAAAGGTGTATAATCTTCTCAAAGCGATACTCTCAGCCGAAATTTACAGTTATCGACACTTATACCTGTTTCATAAATATGTTATAGGTTAATTCAGTCCACAGGTCTGTTGTTGAACCTCACTACCTGGGTAAAGTTTGTTTTTTCTCGACAGACGTTTTTTTTTTGTGTGTGTAGGTCATTTATTGTGCGAATGAATTTGTTCTTCGTCCTAATTGGTTAATGCCATTTTTGTTTTATTTTGAACTGTATTATACACCCGATATCCTCTTATTTTTGCCTTCTTATTTCCTTTTTTCAAAACGGCAAGCTTTCTGATATCAATATGCCAAAAGCTGTGGCAAAGACAAGAGGGGTACCAACTCCTGCCTAAAGGAGAAAAACTGTTCCAGCGAGTAGACCTTCGAGGGCCGCCACATGACCCTCCTCTACCTCAGCGGCGTCTTGCAATTATGTCATCCCTTCCACTGGCGTGAGCAGTGATAGTGAAGAGGTTCCAGTGGAGGATCCTCAGCCAGTAACCGAAATTGAGACCGGTATGCAGGTTATTGAAGGACTATACATAGATTTGGCTCTGCTACTGTCTTCAGGTCCTTCTGACTTCAGCGAAAGGAAATTAGTGATAAATGCTGATGGGGAAATTATCTCCAGGGATTCCAGTCAAAAAAAAATTGATACTTCCGATAAATAGCTCGATGCTTTTCTTATATTTATGGATATATTTGTAGAAGCCCACTACATTTAGAGGGCTGTTAAAGTATGTACAATCAATTCGCTTAGGTGTTTAAAGGGAGCGGTAGGTTGGTCGGAGTATTCGATTCCGTTTACGGTAGAGCTCTATCCCGGCATCTTCATGGTCACAGGTAGTCCTGATATAACTGAGAATTCATATATACATATATAGCCTAACGGCAATTCTCAGTTATGAAGTTTTTATGTACAAATGC